>VZQC01014258.1:160871-174320 GCA_009823505.1 Rhizomys pruinosus
TTTTTTTTTTTTTTCGTCTTTTTGAGACAGAGTCTCCCTGTAGCCCCAACTGTCCTGGAACTCACTCTGTAGACCAGGCTGGCCTTGAACTCACAAAGATCCACCTGCCTCTGCCTCCCAAGAGCTAGGATTAAAGGTGAGCGCCACCATTCCTGGCTTATAGTTAGCTTCATTTTTTTTTATTTTATTTATTTATGTATGTGTATGAATGTACTGTCTGCATGCAGGTTTGTGCACCCGTATCGTGCAATGCCGCAGAGGTCAGAAGAGGGTGTTGGATTCCCCTGGAACTGAAGTTCTCCTGGAATTGGAGTTTCAGATGGTTCTCAGCCGCCATGTGGGTGCTGGGGATAGAACCCAGGTCCTCTATAAGAGCGGTCGGCGCTCTTAACCACTAGGCCATCTCTCCAGCCCTATAGTCAGCTTCTTTAGCGATGTGGCTACCCATGCTCCAGCAGAAGGTTTTACACCCATCTAGATATAGGCAGCAGCAAGAGGATTTAGTGTTTTTTTTTTTTTTTAGATAGAAATTTGGGAAGGAGAAGGGTGATAAGAAGGGAACTGGAGAGGAGGGAGTTGAGAGACGATTTGATCAAAACACAGTATATGCATGTATGAAATTTTCAATAAGAGGGAAAATGAGAACAAAACATTAAGAAATACAAATGACTACAAACTACTAATCATAAAATAGGCTTGCTAACTTTCAAACAGTCTGTATGTTTTGATTTGAAAATGAAATATAGGATCCATCATTGAAGTTACCATACTTTAGAATTAAAGCTGTTGATGAGAGCTTTTAGGGTGTGATGTCAACTATATAAGTTTGTGTGAAGATGTCATGAGGCTAAGTGATCATTTGTAACAAAATAAATATGTAAGGCCAGACACCCTTTAGAAGGTGTTGAGGAAAAGTTGGTTTTCTTACTCTGTCCAGAACTGCTTCCTGTGGTAATTCACTCATAACTCACTCTTGCTTTTCAAGTAAGCTAGGAATCTGTCATGGTTACTTCAAAATCTTCCATCCTTCTCTGATTACGGTCAGAGACAGCAGATTTATTTTATCATATTTTGAAAGGGTAATTTAATCACATCTGAATACCTTTTACAGGATTCTATGGATTAGGAATTTTTTGGTCTTTTTGAGACAGGGTCTCCCTTTAGTCCTAGCTGGTCTGGAGCTCGCTATGTAGACCAAGCTGGCCTTGAACTCATAGAGATCCACCTGGCTCTGCCTCCCAAGTGCTAGGATTAAAGACATGCACCATCAGGCCCAGCAGTTAGGTTTTTTTTTTTTTTTCAAGTTAAATCACACTGTATCCTTACATTTCAATTTAGTAGCTAAATGTTTATATTATAAATACTTTGGAGAAATGTTTTCTGCTCAGCTATTTTTACTTTGCTCCTGGGCCATACATATACCTCTAGTTAAGGCATCTGTATTATAATCATGTCCCTTACCACTTCCTTCTGACTTCACAGTTACCAGTTATCTCATGTGACTCAGCTCTTCTCTTATGGCAGTATCACCCAAGGGATGAAATTTAAAAAATTCTACTTTTGAATTACTGCCCATTCTAGTCTGACTGGAAGCCCAAACACAGTTTTTAGAAAATGGCATACATTCCTGGGCCAGAGAGATGGCTCAGTGTTTAAGAGCACTTGCTGTTCTTGTAGAAGACCCAGGTTCAATGCCCAGCACCCACATGGAAGCTAAGAATCATCTGCAACTCCAGGTCCAGGGAATGCAATACTCTCTTGGAACTTCTACAGATATTGCACAACGTGGGTGTATTTACATATATGCAGGCAATACACCCATGCATATAAAATAAAAATAAAATATTTCTTAAAATTAATATAATTACTTTAAAAATATTTTATAGTGAATTGGATGAGTGGCTCAGCTGTTATAAACACTGGCCTCATTTACAGAGAGAGCAGAGTTTGGTTCCCAGACCCCATATAGTGGTCTACAAGCATTTTAATTCCAGTTCCAGGGAGTTATGCTCTTGCTTCAGACCACTGCAGGCATTGTGCGTCATAGGCGCACTTATATACTTGTACTGAAATATTCATATGCATAAAATATAAAATTTAGGGGCTGGAGGGATGGCCTAGCGGTTAAGAGCGCCGACTGCTCTTACAGAGGACCCGGGTTCGATCCCCAGCACCCACATGGCGGCCGAGAGCCATCTGAAACTCCAGTTCCAGGAGAACTCCAGTTCCAGGGGAATCCAACGCCCTCTTCTGACCTCCGCGGCATTGCACGACCCGGGTGCACAGACTTGCATGCAGACAGTACATTCATACACATACAGAAATAAATTAAAAAAAAAGAAAATATAAAATTTAAAGTAAAAAAAGGGATATTAAATCTCATCCTGAAATTTCCGCCTTCTCCAATCAGGAAGAAATAGAGGCTCCATCTTTTGCATTTACACAACTGCTTCCCAATTCCTTTATAGTACTTGTTCCACATCCTTAGTTTAAAAATCACCACTCTCTCTCCCCTACTAGAATTTGAACATGTTGGAAGTTCTGTGCTCAGCTCATCTTTGCATCCCTGGGGCCTCTAGCTTGTCAGGAAGGAGACACACCACAAATGTGATTACCTCATTTGAGTGAATGAGGCCATCAGTGGCAAATGAGATAAATGATGCTGATGATAATCACATAAGCGATGAACTCTTCTCTTCCCTCCAAGATTTCAACTATATATTATGTTACAACTCTGCCCGGAAATAATCCTTGATTGAACATGAAATTAGCTTCTGTTTCTGCTTTCTAGAATGTGAGCACAGGTCTCCCTCCTGTTTCTTTACAGAGTCTTAGAAAGAGTACATAAAACATCTGCTGAAATATGTACCTGACCAATAATATCTTGACTAGAATTTTAAAACTACCCAGGGAAACAGCTATAATATAGATTTCACATCACTTTATAAACTATCTAATACCTCAAACTGAAAACACTATATGATGTTCTATAACTGCAGAAACCAAATGATTTAAATTTATTAGTTAAATTAATTATACTACTCCCAGTTGTTATTCTACCAAATTATATTTAGAAAAGTTCCTTCATTCACATAAAAGACACAAATTTTACAATTTTTGTGACTTTAAAAGTTCTATCTTTTCAATCAAACACATCTCTCTTCAAATTAATGGCATAAGCAAGACAAGCTTGCTTTGTATATAGGCCTGGACAAGTATAGTTTGTTTCTGGACAAGTATAGTATGTTTCAGTAAACAAACATATAGCCAAGGATACCCAAGTTGTGTTCCTAAATTGTATTGGTAAAAGGATGGATTGCTTTATCAGTCTTGTTTGAAACACTTCAGTCTGTGGTGGTTGCTGTGCTGTGTCACTTATATCCCTTGTGTAGCTGAGGCAGCTAATCCTAGATGGAAGAAGTGTTGAGGAGTTATATTCCTTCCTTAAGTCTCTGTCTCCATGTGAGAGAAATTTCCTTGACCAGTGTTTTGTGCTCATTCCAATTTCTGGCCCACATGTAATACTCTCTTTATGAAAAGACGCAAAAGTTTAGGCCTTTTATTTTCCCATTTCTGATAGTATATGGCATGGTTAAATATTCAAGGAAGATAAGGAATTTAATGCTTGTTTTCTCTCTCTTTAGGTGTTTATATTACCTTTTCAGCTGGATGTTTGGAGAGAGGTTTTGTGACTGGATTACTGGCAGTCACACAGTACTAGCTAGCCTATGTATTTTTTTCTTTAGGATAATTTTTTTTCTTTTATAAGTTCATAGTAATATGCTTGGTTTTAATTTTATGATAGGCAATCAATATGTAAATTTCTTTCTAACAATAACCCAATACCAAAAGTATAAAAGATATATTCTACTTCCCTTCAAGGTCCAGAATCTGAGGTTTCACCCTCTGAACCAGGCTGCAACCTAAATAAAATACCTGTTTCCAGTCCAATCTGGGTGTCTGGCCTGACCTTTCCTGCTACACTAAAATTTCTTTATCAGGGTGAAACACCATCAAAAAGTCATTGCTAAGATTATATTGTATTTCAAGTTTCTTCACTGCATACATCTGTTTATTCCTTCAAAAGCACTGTACTCAGAGTACTTTACAGCACATTCTTTATGAAAGAAAACATATCTATCTTTTTAAAACACAGGCTAGCCAGGCGTGTTGGCCCCTGCCTTTATTTTTTTTAATTTTATTTATTTATTTTTGTATGTGTATGAATGTACTGTCTGCATGTAGGTTTTTGCAGCCGAGTTGTGCAATGCCGCGGAGGAGGTCAGAAGAGGGTGTCGGATTCCCTTGGAACTGGAGTTAAAGACGGTTCTCAGCTGCCATGTGGGTGCTGGGGATTGAACCCGGGTCCTCTGCAAGAGCAGTCAGTGCTCTTAATCGCTAGGCCATCTCTCCAGCCCCAAGAAAACATATCTTACAAAGGACATTTAGGTTACGGGCCATAAAATGATGATATGGTGCTGAATTTGTGCTATTTTTCTGAGGAGGAAAAATTTTGTCACTAATTAAAGGAAGTTCAGAGCATGGTGTAGTTGAGCAACTATTAAATTAGTAGAGGCCTAAGAAGATTGTAGTAATACATACTAAAGACAGAAAATGCACTAGAAATGTCACGTGTTTTGGAAACTATGAAGAAAGTAAAAATTATGATAAACAAATCAGCCAGCTTTTATTAAGTGTACTTGTGATATTGAAAATGGCAAGGAAACATTGAGGGTGCATATTATTTTAAGGAATGAATGTTCCCAGGTATGGTAGCACATAAATTTAATCTCAGGAGGCAGAGACAAGGGGATCTTTGTGAGCTGGAGGCCAGATTGCTCTATATAGCCAGTTCCAAGCATGTGAGGCTATGCAGAGACCCTGGTTCAAAAAAAAAAAACAAGATGAAAAACAGCAATATATGTTATGAGATCTTTTTGTAACATGGTACCTGCAATTGAGGGGGCAGGCTATTTTTTTTTCTAGAATAGCACAGTCCCAATTTTCTAGAACTGAATCAAATGGTAGAAGGCAGCTCTTCCCCATGCATGAAATGCCAGAGAGATCCTGTACTTGCAAGAAAGTATGCCAATGCCCTGGTCTGGTGTTCTTCCGCGTTTAACTAGGTCTTGGAATATTGGATGAAAAGACTCACTTTCACATCACATCTTCTATTTCCAAAGGTCTCAGAAATTTCCACATAGAACCTGCAAATTGTACAAAATATTGTACAGTCTAATAGAATCCTGTATTGTTATTGTTCAGTTTGTGTGTTACATATTACCTAAGTCCACTAAAACTCTTATGATGTAAAATCACTATGGTCACTGTGATAGATGATATATAATTTACCCATTGTTTGAATACAGTTCTACATCAAGGCAATATATTTTAAGTGTAACATTTAAAAATTTTTAATATTATTTCATGGGTATATCCCTGAATGCATGTAAGTATATACCTGTCATGAAGTTCTCATGGAGGCCAGAGGAGCATGTCAGATCCCCTGGGACTGGAGTTACTAGGAATTGAAACTGACGCTTCTGAAATAGCAACCAATATTCCTCAATGCTTAGCCATCTCTCCACCCCCATGTTAACTATATATTATGCCTTTTTGGTATAAAATTTACCTTCCCCAATTCCTTCATTCTATCTACCCTGAAAGGGCGCCCAATATTGAGCACAGGACACTACTTTGAAGTATCAATGCCTCGATGCTCTCACTAGAAAGAAAAACAGAAGGGAGAAACAATCAAATATAGACACCCATACATCCAGATGCATGGACACACACACACACACATACACACACACACACACACACACACACACATGCACACACACATAAACACAAACACAGGCACAAACATACAAGTATATACAACATAACATATACACCAACACACAACATAAACATATAAACAGGTATATACACATATATAAATAGAGAGAGGGGGAGAGAGAGAGAGAGAGAGAGAGAGAAAGAGAGAGAGAGGTACTTGATTTTTGGTTCTGTCTGTCTCTGTGGGTATTTGTAAAACCACCATTATTATTTGTGTTCTGAAGAAAAGCAATGGTTGGCACTGAACATGTTATAACACATTCCTAAAGAGACCACTTTAGCTTGATGGATCACATGATAAATTTTATCACTTTATGGTAGGAGCAGTTTATGTGGTTCTGTGAGTCCCAGAGGAAGAGGTTGTATACTGTTCATCATTCTATATTTGTGTTTGAGCCTCTATTACTTTTGAATGAGTATGTAATCTAATCTGGAGAACCAAACTGAGGGCATATAGCATCAGTGTTTCCCACTTATTGACTATCAAGACAGACAATCTCTGTTCTATTGCAGAAATCAAATGGTGTAGTGTATTATTATGAAATATTACTTGATGTTTCATACATACACATGTTTACTTCCATTTTAAAAACTGGCTTTGTTGTCAGTTCTAAGTCATAATAACAAACATGATTGTGCTTTATCTGGCTACGGGACTACAGTGTTAAAGTTTGGGGCAAAATAAAATACATAAAACAATAATTACTCTTTCCTTTTCAGAACCAAGGATCGTAATAAATAGGTTAAAATAAAAAAAAAAGAGGAAAGTGATACATAGAAAACAATGGGAAGGGTTATATACCTAATTAAATCTACAAACAAAACTATATATGGGATTTTAAATTTTCACAGGTTAAAATAGCATTATCAAAATATTTATGCTCCTAAAAACATTTATTTTGTTCTTCCACATGTAGCTTTAAAAAATGGCCAGTGGCATTCGTATAGACTGTCAGGTGTCCATCAGAGGAATAGAATTAAATGAGATTAAAAAATGAAGTTAAAGTAATTATATGGCAGAGGATAGAATATATTTTAAGATTACTAGGCTAGTTTACACGAATTCCAGAAAATTAAAACATCTAGAAATTATAATCTAAGCCACTTCTGTGACTCAGTGTTTTCTTTGTTTGATTCAGAATCACCTGAAATGCTTGTTGAAAATCTGAACAGCAGCTCAGAGATAATCTGAATATCTAGCTATGGTCTCTAACAAGCTGCTTTTCATAATATTAGGAAAGATATTTTACACTTTTTTCAACATTTGCTATGTTTTTTATCTGTATGTGTATAGGGAGGGGTGGTACATGCCAAAGGAACGTGAGTGGAGGTGAGAAGACAACCTGTCGAGATATGTTCTCTTTGTCTCCCATCATATGGTTCCCAGAGATTGTTCTCCGGTCCTGAGGTGGAGTGGGGTTGTAAATTATTTTATCTACTGAGCCATTTTGTTGGCCATTGATGTTATTATTATTAATATTTACAGTCTTTTAGAATGGCTCTGATCCAAGATTTCCTTCTAACATACTTTTCTATGAAAGCACAGGTAGGAGCCAGGCACTTCAGCCTGGCAGATTGTTGGATGATTCTATCACTGGGTTGTTGGATAATCATTTGATTGGTCTGTTGGATAATTCAATCATTGTCTTGTGGGGGCAGAGTCTCCCTGATAACTGGTATAAGAGGTGGGCCTGTTGCCACTGTGAGAATTGAGTGCACAGAGCTTAGATCAGGGATTTCCCAGGACCATCTGAAGCACACAGTACCAGGGCAGCAAAGTGAGGCATATTCCCCCCTCCACCAACTGGAATTTCTGAGGGAGTGTCCAGGTGGATTTTTTGGAGAACCTTCAGAACAGAAAGGGAAGAGTGAGTTAGACTTCCAATATATAACATAATTGAAAGCCTAAAATTTAGTCAATACAACACAATGTAAACAAGGAGAAAAACAAATCAAACAAACAAACAAGCAAACAAACAAGGAAGGAATCTGAAGGAGGCAAGCAAAGCAAGCTTTCAACACAGTGAAGAGGCATTTGGGATTCGCACTGAAATCCAGGCAAAGAGAAACCAACATGCCAGGGACATGATGAAGGGACAACATGGAAAAGATGCAGGATAATTCCACACCAAGCTCTACCAACCCTGTGCTAGATTCCTACAGTGGGATCCCCCTGGGGATGGCGCAGGACACAGATTTCAGAGGAACAATTGCAGACATATTTAAAGAAATCAAAGAATACAAAGAACAAGTCAGAGAACTAAGGAGAGAGAATTAAAAATTCAAGAAGGGGGCTGGAGAAATGGCCTAGCAGTTAAGAGCTCTGACCATTCTTACAGAACACCCGGGTTCTATCTCCAGCACCCACATGGTGGCCGAGAACCGTCTGAAACTCCAATTCCAGGAAAACTCCAGTTCCAGGGGAATCCGAGACCCTCTTCTGACCTCCACGCCATTGCACAACACGGGTGCACAAACTTGCATGCAGACAGTACATCCACACACATACAGAAATAAATAAAATTAATAAAAAAAATTTTAAAAAACCACCAACATTAAAAAAAAAAAAAAAAAGAAATTCAAGAAGGACCTAGAGGGAGAGAATGACAAACACTGGAAGGAAGTGGAAACATGGAAAACAGGAAACCAACCAGCAAAGCAAAGAGTTACAGGAAGAGACTGAGAAGCTCCAAAAAGAAGTGGAAATACTAAAGAAATCACAAGATGAATTGAAAAAGGAAATTGAACACTCATCCAATCAAGAGGAAAGCAATGGAAAAAGCCTCAGAAGCAGAATGGAGGAAGCAGAACAAAGAATATCAGACCTGGAAGATAACACAGAACAGCTAAAAACCTCAAGTAAAGATTATGAAAAATTTAAAAATACACAAAAGTTGAGCCGGGTGTGGTGGCACACGCCTTTAATCCTAGCACTCAGGAGGCAGAGGTAAGCAGATCTTTGTGAGTTCAAGGCCAGCCTGGTCTACAGAGTGAGTTCCACGACAGCTGGAGCTACAGGGAGATCCTGTCTCGAAAAAAACCAAAAAAAAAAAAAAAATACACAAAAGTGGAATAAACAGGAATTGTGGGACACTATGAAAAGATCAAACTTCCACATCATAGGGATAGAGGATGGGAATCCCAAGAGAATGGTGTTGATCAGATCTTCAACAGAATAATAGATGAAAATATCCCCAAACCAAAAAAGACAAACCAATAAAAATAAAAGAAGCACATAGAACTCCAAACAGACAAGATCAGCAAAGAAACTCCCCAGGCTCCCCAGGGTGTATCATAGTTAAAATGCTAGACTCCCAAAACAAAGACAAAATTCTGAAAGCCACAAAAGAAAAACAAGTTACATATATGAGGAAACCCATCAGAATTACAATTGACTTCTCACTGCAAACTATGAAAGCAAGACGAATATGGAGAAACCATTCCCAGTGTTAAAGGACTATGGATGCCAACCCAGAATATGTTACCCAGCAAAAATGTCGATTATAGTTGAAAGAGAGAGAAAAATCTTCCATGACATAAGCAAGATGATAGAATACAGGTCGGGAAAACCAATCCTTCAGAGAATACTTGAAGCAATTCAAAGCACAGAAGAAAGGAGCAACTCTCCAGGCACCTATAAAGAGAAATTAATAAATGCATAACTAAAGAAGTAGAAACCTAGACCAAAAATGCAAGTGGATATCTATATGCCATCTACAAGAAACCCATCTTACCCTCAAAGATAGGCACCAACTTAAAGTGAAAGAATGGAAAAAATATAACAAGCAAATGGTACCATAAAGGAAGCAGGTTTTGTTATTTTAATATCGGACAAAATAGACTTCAAAGTAAGAGAAACCATACAGACAAAGAAGGCCATTACATATTTATCAAAGGAACAACTGACTATGAAGATTTCAGAATCATGAATATTTATGCACCAAACTCTGGTGCACCAAACTTTACAAAGACAATTCTCCAGGACCTCAAGGTACAGAATAACCACAGCACACTCAGAGTAGGGGATTTTAGTACACCACTGAGACCTTTGGACAGGTCAACCAGACAAAGAATAAACAGAGAGACATCTGAACTGGATGATATGATACACCAAACAGACCTCACAGACATCTACCAAATATTCCACCCAAATTCCAGAGAATACACTTTCTCCTCAGTACCCCCAGAACATTCCCCAAAATCGACCACATACTTGAACAGAGAAAAAAATTCCACAGATAGATGAAATAATTTCATGCAGTCTATCAGACCACAGTGCAATAAAGCTCAATATCAACACCAAGATAAGCCCTACCATCTGCAAGAACTCGTAGAGACTAAACAGCACATTCCTGAATAGTGAATGGGTCAAGTAAGAAATAAAAGCATTCCTGGTACCAAATGACAATGATAATACAACACAACAAAACCTATGGGATACTTTAAAAGCAGTCGTAAGAGGTAAGTTTATAGGCCTGAGTGCCTACATTAGAAAAACAGAAAGAGCACAACCAAATGATCTACCACTGCAGCTAAAAACACTTGAGAGACAACAACAAATCTACCCTAAATGCAACAAACAGGAAGAAATAACAAAAATCAAAGCAGAAATCAATGAAATAGAAACAAAGAAAACAATACAAAAAAAATCAATGAATCTAAAAGTTGGGTCTTTGAGAGAATAAAGAAGATAGACAGATCTCTAGCCCAGTTAACCAAAAGAAAGATCAAATACAAATCAATAGAAAGGGGAAATATCACAACAATGAAAAGACCCAGACAGTCATACAGGAATACTTCAAAAACCTATACTCTACTAAGTTTGAAAACCTGGGAGAAATGAATGAATATTTGAAATCCTGGGAATCACCAAAGCTTAACCAAGAACATATCGACAGCTTAAACAGACCCATAATATAAGAAGAAATTGAAGATGCAATAAGAAGCCTCCCAACTAAAAAAAGTCGAGGCCCTGATGGTTTCATGGCAGAATTCTAGAAAACATTTCAAAAATACTTAAAACCTTTATTACTCAAATTGTTCAGAAGGATACAGAGGAGATTCTCCCAAATTCCTTCTATGAAGCCGGCATCACTATAATACCCAAACCAGGCAAAGATGCAACCAGAAAAAGAGAACTATAGATCCATCTCATTAATGAACACAGATGTAAAAATTCTCAACAAAATACTTGCAAACTGCATACAGACCCACATCAAGAAGATCATCAATCATGACCAAGTTGGATTCATACCAGAGATGCAGGGATGGTTCAACATATGAAAATTAATAAACATCATAAAACCCATAACTGGACTGAAAGACAAAGACCACAGAATCATCTCAATTGATGCAGAAAAAGCCCTTGACATAATCCAGCATCCCTTCCTGCTTAAAGTCCTAGAGGGAATTGGATTGGAGGGATCAAGCCTCAATGTAATCAAAGCCAAATACAGGAAACCCACAGCCAACATCATCCTAAATGGAGAAAAGACAGAAGCAGTCATCTTAAAGGTAGGAACTTGGCAAGGCTGCCCCCTGTCATCACTCCTCTTCAATATAATGCTTGAATTACTGGCTAGGGCAATAAAGCAAGAAAAGAATTTAAAGCAGTACTAATTGGAAAAGAGGAAGTCAAGCTGTTCTTTTTTGTTGATGATATGATTGTTTGCCTAAGCGATGCTAAAAACTCCACCAGAAAACTAGAAACAATTAAGAGTTTCAGTAAAGTGGCAGGATACAAAATTAACCTAGAAAAAAATCAGTACCCTTTCTTTACACCAACAACAAGCAACTGAAGGAATACAAGGAGACCTTCCCACTCACAATAGCCTCAAAAACAATAAAATACCTAGGAACTAACCTAATCAAAGCTAACAAAGATCTCTAAGGAAAAAAAATTTAAACCCCTGAAGAAGGAAATTAACGAAAAATCAGATGATGGAAAATCCTCTCATGCTCATGGATTGGGAAAATTAATACAGTAAAAATGTCCATTCTACTAAGACTATTGTACAGATTAAATGCAAACCCAAATTAAAATCCCCAAGAGTTTCTTCACAGGCTTGGAAAAAATTCCTTAATTTCATATGGAAAAACTAAAGACCCCAAATAGCCAAAGCAACCCTGAGCAAAAAGAGCAATACAGGGGGGAATCTGGATACCAGACTTCAAACTAAACTACAAGATATAGTCATATAAACAGCTTGGTACTGGCACAAAAACAGACCTGTTGACCAATGGAACAAAACTTAAGATCCAAACTTGAGCATATACAATTTCAGCAATCTCATATTTGACAAGGGGGCCAAGAAGACACAATGAAGGAAAGACAGCATCTTCAACAAGTGGTGTTGGCAAAACTGGATCACCACTTGTAGAAGAATGAAATTAAACCCTAACTCTCACCCTGTAAAAAAAGTCAACTCTAGATAGATCAAAGATCTCAACATGAAAACCAAAACTCTGAAGGTGATAGAAGAAAAAGTTGGAGCAGCCTACAAGACATAAGGGTAGGAAAAGATTTCCTAAATCAGACAGCAGCTGTTCAAGAAATAAGATGCACAATTGACAAATGGGACCTCATTAAACTCAAAAGCTTCTGTACATCAAAAGAAACAATCCAGGAAGTGAAGAGAAAACCTACAGAGTGGGAGGATACCTTCACCACAGATACATCTGACAAAGCATGGATTTCAAGAACATATAAACTACTCAGAAAACAAAGAAGAAAGAAAACAATTGACCCGCTCAAAAGTTAGAGCAAGGAGCTGTACAGAGACTTCACAAGTGAGGAATTAGGGATGGCTGAGAAACATCTAAAAAGTGTTCAAAGTCTCTAATCATTAAGGAAATGCAAATTAAAACTACTTTAAGATGTCATCTCACTCTGTTAATACTGGCTTGGATCAAGAAAACAAATGATACCAAGTGCTGGAGAGGTTGTGGGGAAAGGGGAACACACATCCAGGGCTGGTGGGAATGTAAATTCGTACTGCCACTATGGAAAGCAGTGTGGTGAACCCTTGGAAGATTAAAAATGAACTTCCACAAGCTTACATCCTCTACAGGTTAGGAGATGTTATAAGCCACAGTAAGACCCTGTCATATTTAACAGGGGCGAAAATTGTAATTCATGGATTAACATATCCAAACATGTGTCTATGCTAAAGTAACCTACCATAACTATTAGTGCTGCTTAAATACCTATATATCTAATTGCTTGTTCTTCATTAGTAGGATCGAAAGGTTATTCCTGGACAAACTGTCAGCCCATGAAAGGAAACAGCCAGAATTGACCAGAGTCCAAGTCAACAGCTCCAGAGAGAGTGGACTGTTTTACCTCTCATCCACCTGTGCCCCTTTTCTAAGCCTAGGGAACAACCTGCGGAAGAGGGGGCGTGGTAGAATGTAAGGGCTGCGATTGGGGTGAATGGTGAAACTACAGCAATGTAGTCTGGACACTCATTTGATCAACTTGATTGAACAAACAACCTGTCACCCCCCACTGGATGGTGGGGCTGTAGGTGTTTGGGCACAACAGCCTGCAGATAGGTTTTGCATGAAGGATGCTTGTACTCATGGATTATCACTTATAGCTAAAAA
>VZQC01014258.1:183668-217712 GCA_009823505.1 Rhizomys pruinosus
AAATTGGTTTCATATGAAGGATGCTTGTACTCATGGATCATCACTTATAGCTAAAAAATGAAAAAAAAAAACTGAGAGAAAGATGCAGGACAGTTATGGCAAAATGCATGATCCGGGATGGGGTGGGGGTAGGGGGGAAGGGAAAGGGAAATATGCCTGATCTAAATTGGAAAATGATCTATGAAATGTACAAAGCACCAATAAAAAAAATGTAGAAGCCATATGTCATGGAGGCCCAGATTACAGTGTCTTCTGGGCATGACAAGACTGTTACATCATAAACTCCCAGCAAATATGATTGCCTGCACAAGATAGCCCGAGCTATATGGGGAAAAAAACAAATTAGTCAACATAACCATAAAAGAGATAAAATTATGTATTCCCAACATGGAAGTGAACTATTAATGTGTTAATTGATTAATTATTCATAAGTCTCAGGATCAGACTAAACATGACACTTTAGGGAAGAATCTTCTTTAAAGACCATGATGACTGTGATTATACTGCATTGCAGAGTTCACTTCATATCAGCTGTTGGCAGCAAACACTACAGGGTCCCTATCCACTGACACACTGAACTGTGAGTTTTAGACAAAAACAAGAAAGAAATCACTGTAGGGCACATTGGAAGGGAAGTCAAAGCCAGGGTAAGTGTAAGTGGAAAGAAAAAGTGAACTCCAGATAACACAGGAGACTTCTAACACTGCAAGTGAAATGAATGATGCAGTATGTTTCATCTTCCATTGTTAACTTTGTACAAAAGTGAAAAGAAATTGAGGGAGACTTTCCTGTCTGAAATGGACATTAGCAGAAGAAGTGCTGTAAGGCTTTTCTTTCCCTTTGCAGAAAAGACAGAAATGCTAATTTATATTATTTCAACATGCTGCAATAATGTGCAGTGATTACGCAGAAACAATCTTAGTTTAAAATCCCGCCATACTCCCTTAAGGCATTAAAATAGCACAGAAAGATTTCAGAGGAGCTGAGTTAAAGCTAGGTCATGAACAGAAAATATAGCTGTTTTCAAGAAATATCCCAGAATAGTGATGAGAAAGATCATATTTTAAATTAGCCTGTAGCCTCAAGATAATTCTCTAGAGTGCCACAGTAAATATATCATATATTACTTTCCATGCTGTTTTATGGTACATTATTAATGAAACATGAATTATTAAATGGATATTTCAATAATTAGTGGCAGAATTCATATATAGCACATCTGACTGCTACTAATTCTGTTGCTTGAATGCAGCTACATTAACACACATTTTTAAATGTGTCTCTGTGTTCTTCAAGTTGAAGAGTGATATGGGTTTATATGCTGTGTATGCTTTGTTAAGTTTTATGAATTGAACAATATGAGTGCATAGTGAAAATAGATTCAAGATCATTAGTAATGTCAAGTGGAATGGGAGGAAGCAGAAAATGCATTTTAAAGTTTTATAAAATCAATGATTTCTCCCCAGTCCTAAGGCTTTAATAGTTTGGAGGTAGTTTATACTCTTCACTTCCATTAGAAAATGCACAGGAAATGGTCTGTTGCAGCAAGTTAAGACAAAAACTCCTTGAGGCTACCAATCTCCTTTATTTAGAACTCTGTGTCTTAAAATAGACTAAGATACTACAGACAGGTATAGTTATCATGGCCAAATGTAAAAACATCTGTCACAAGGGATCTAAGTGTTGCCCCATTTGGATCACTCAAAAACATTTGATGAATGAATAAACATTTACAGATTTGTCCTTAGGCCACAAAGCCAACATGACTGAGTGAGAAGTTCATGTCTACTACAGTTCCACACAGAGCTCATCCGACTGCACTTGAACAATACATTCAGTAGGCAATTGCCAATAAAAAGGAAATTCTTAGCTGGTAATTAGAGTCAACTTCCTCAGCTTTGTATTTGGAGAAAAATAGGAAATGACATTTGTCCTCAAGAGAGTTACATGGTTTCGACAAGGCACGTAAACCCACTTAGTTTGTGGGTTGTATGACAGAGCAGGGCAGGAACTGAACCCAGGAATTAATGAGTCGTATACTGTCACTTCATTCAAAATGTCTCTTGCTAGTTACCAAGCAAGCTCTGCAGGAACCTGGCACAAGCTGTTTGCTTCACCTTCATCTTGACTCTCCCTTAAGTATCTATACTCTATACTCCTGGTTGTGAGAGGTTTAGACTTTACTTAAATCCATCTTTTAACTTTCTGAAGATTCTATCATTATTTTATCTGCACATTTATCAATACAACTCTGTGTTGGTTAAGTTACAGAGTCTGTGGATAGTTGGCAACAGTTGGCTTACATAATCCTTGCTTGTAAACTAAGACCTTAGCTTGATTTTGCTTGTAGTGAATTCTAGAAAATTCAAGCAATAATATGCACCATTTCAAAAAGAGAGTTTTAATGGAGGGTTTGAGGTGGATGCATAGATGTAGGATAATGGAGGGAAGAAGGGTTGTAACTTGATGAATATACTGTATTACAGTTTTGATCTTGTTTATCTCTGATTTCATGTGATAGAGGACTGATGCCCATTGTAGAGTGATTAAGAAGCAGTAGATCTTTAAGCAGTGGAAAATAACTAAAGCCCAGGGCATAATGCTAGGAGAGAGATTAAGGCTTCTCTTAAGTTAGTTATAGAATGGTTCACAATAAAGTGAACCCATAATGTACCACATGACTTCTGCTTGCAGCCTTTTCTCTTTTTATATCTCTGGCAAATACTGATGCAGTGAAGAAGTACATAATTAAGAGTCTAGTGACATGTTAAACATACACAACTGACCAAAACCAAACTTCTTTTCTTTACAAAGTATCCAGCACCAGGGACTTTATAACAACAGCACAAAATGGTTTATACACCATGCTAGAACAATCACTATTTGAAAGGGTCAAAAGTACTAATTGTAAATAATAGAAAAAGTAATAGATACTTCCTGGCACAAACAGTTGTATTTTTTCATAGAGGCAACAACAGATTTCAATAATACCAGGACATAGGAACATTCTGCATAAAAAAAGCGTCCGCAGAAAGGACCCAGAACTGCAGCTAACATTTTTGGCTACCAAATTTTCAAAAGTACTTGATTTTCTAGAGGAGAAATAAATAATGTTAGGCAGAACTAACACCCCAACAGTATCTTTTTCATCTTGATCAATCTTGTCAAACCACTCTATAAACAAATTGAAGTTAAAATAAAAATTGTTGATAATATATTTTTATTGATGTTTTGTGTGTTTCATACATCATTTTCAGTCCAATTTAGACAAATTCCCTTTTCCATGTCCCCCATCCCACATCATGTATTCTGTCATATATATCTTGCATCTTTTTCTCAGTCTTTTTAAGGTTTTTCTCTACAGAGTTTTATTGTTTGGGCAGAAGTTAACTGTTTCAGTCAGTTCTTCGAACCAGTCTTTTTCTCCCTGTTGTTCCCTCCCATTTGTATTGCTCCAAAGCGTGCATATATCTATATCTATATCTATATGGCACATATAAACCAAAATTATGACCTCCGAAAATAAACTGTATGCTAATTCCAAAATATGTTTAGGAGTTCACATTTTCCCTTTTAATTTTATATTACTCTAAAATATGAATGAATATATACCCTCCACACATATAGCACAATTACAAAGTCTGAAAATAAGTAGTTAGTTAATTCTAGAGCCCATTAAGGGATTCACATTATAACAACATATTTGCTTTCAGATAAAAAAGAAATATAACATTAACTCTGCTCATTGTATCTTTCAACTAGAGATTTGGTGCTAACATCCACACAGGAGGGATACCATTCATCCTTTGTTTTCCTGGGACTGTGTTTCTTCACTTAGCACAATGGCTTCAAGTTCCATCCATTTACCTGCAAAGTTCATGATGTCATCTTTCTTTACTGCTGCATAGAATTCCATTGTGTAGATGTACCACATTTTCTCTATCCACTCATCAATTGTGGGACACTTGGGTTGCTTGTAGCTCTTCACTGTGAAGAGAGTTGCAATACACATAGATGTGCATGTATCTGTGCAATAGGATGAGTCTTTTGGTATATACCCTGGAGTAGTATGACTGAGTCAGGTGGTAGGATCATTTTCAGTTTCTTGAGCGTTCTCCACACTGGTTTCCATAGGAGTTGCATGAGTTTGCATTCCCATCAGCAGAAGATGAGTGTTCCTTTTTCCCCACAACCTCTCCAGGATTTGGTATTTTTTTGTTTTCTGGGTCATAGCTAGTCTTACTGGAGTAAGATGAAATCTGAAGTTGTTTTTAATTTGGATTTCATTGATTATTAGCAATGTTGAACACATTTTAAGATGTTTCTCAGCTATCTTTGCTTCTTTATTTGTGAAGTCTCTGTTTAGCTCTTTACTCCATCTTTTGAGTACATTGTATGTTTTTTCCTCCTTTGTTTTTTTGAGTAGTTTACATACTCTGGATGTTAATGATCTGTCATGTATAGCTAGTGAAGGTTTCTTCCCATTCTTAGGTTTTCTCTTTACTTCTTTGTTTCTTTTGCTGTACAGAAGGTCTTGAGTTTAATAAGATCCCATTTGTCAATTGTTGACCTTATTGTTAGGCAGCTGTTGTCTGATTTAGAAAGTCCTTTCCAGAGCTGGAGAGATGGCCTAGAGGTTGGGAGCACTGACCGCTCTTACAGAGGACCCGGGTTTGATCCCCAGCGCCCACATGGCGGCCGAGAGCTGTCCGAGGCTCCAATTCCAGGAGAACTCCAGTTCCAGGGGAATCCAACACCCTCTTCTGACCTCCACGGCATTGAACGACACGGGTGCACAAGCCTGCATGCAGACAGTACATTCATACACATACAAAAATAAAATAAAATAAAAAAACTTTTAGAAAGTCCTTTCCTACACCTATGTCTTGTAGGTTACTACCAACGTTTTCTTCCATCATTTTCAGAATTTTGGGTTTCACTTTGAGGTCTTTGATCCATTTGGAGTTGATTGTTGTATGCGATGAGAGGTATGGGTTTAGTTTTATTCTTCTATAAGTGGTGATCAAGTTATGCCAACACCATTTGCTGAAGATGCTATCTTTCCTCTGTTGAGTCTTCTTGGGCCCTTTGTTGAATATGAGGTGGGAGTATAGTTTTCTTTCTTGTTTTTTTTCTTGTGTCTTTGCCTGTTTTTTAATATTAGAGTGATCTTACAACCATTACTACTCAAACTGTTCAGAAAAATACAAACAGAGGGAAATCTTCCAAATTCCTTCTATGAAGCCAGCGTCACTCTAAAACCAAAACCAGGCAATGAGTATAGGTTTGTGAACTATCTGTTGTGATAGTTCCCTTTTCATCTCTAATTTGGTTGATTTGGAGTTGCTCTTTCCTTCTTTTAGTCAATTGGGCTAGAGGTCTATCTATCTTGTTTATCGTTTCAAAGAACCAGCCCTTGGATTTGTTTATTTTTTTGTATTGTTTTCTTTGTTTCTATTTCATTAGTTTTTGCTCTGATTTTCGTTATTTCTTCCTGTCTGATGGATTTAGGATTCATTTTTCCCTGGTTCTCAAGTGTTTTTAGTTGCAGTGTTAAGTCATTTATTTGTTTTCTTAATGTAGGCACTTAGGGGTATGAATTTCCCTCTCAGGACTGCTTTTAAGGTGTCCCATAGGTTTTGCTGTGCTGTATCATCCTTGAATTTATTGCCAGGAATGCTTTTATGTCTTTCTTTATTTCTCCTTTGACCCATTCATTATTCAGTATTGTGTTGTTTATTCTCCATGTGTTCTTGTAGCTAGTAGGGCTCTTTCTGATGTTGATGTTATGCTTGAAATTATTTCTATTTTTTTTTTTTTTGTATTTGCTAAGGATTGCTTTGTGTCCCAGTATATAATCAATTTTGGAGGATTTTCCATGAGGTGCTGAGTAGAAAGTATATTCTTCGGTGTTTGGGTGGAATATTTGGTAGATGTCTGTTAGGTCCATTTGGTGTATCATATTGTTCAGTTCAGATGTCTCCCTGTTTATTCTTTGTCCAGTTGACCTGTCCAATGGGCTCAGTGGGGTATTGAAGTCTCACACATCTAGTGTAATGGGAATGATCTGTGTCTTGAAGTCCTTCAGGATTGTGTTTATAAATTTTGGCACTCCAGTGTTTGGTGCATATATATTCATGATTGTGAAATCTTCATGGTTGATTGATCCTTTGATAAGGATGTAGTGACTCTCTTTATCTATTCTGATTAGTTTTACTTTGAAATCTAGTTTGTATTATATTAAAATGGCAGCTCCTGCTTGATTTGGGAGGGGGGCATTTGCTTGAAATATTTTTTCCACCCTTTTACCTCAAGATTGTGTGTGTCATTGAAAGTGAGGTGTGTTTTTTGTAGAAAGCAGAAAGATGGATTCAGTTTTTTAATCCATTCTCCAGCTTTGTGTCTCTTGATTGGGGAGTTTAAACCATTAATATTTAGGGTTAATACTGAGAGATGTATATTGTTTCCTTTCCATTTATTTTCTGTTTGTGTCTTTGGTCTGTTTGTATTTATGGGTTCATACCTTCATCAATTATTATCTCTTGCTGCTTGGGGATAGCTGCTCTTTTCCTCTGTTCTCTGAAATGCTTTGAGTATTTTGTAGAGGACTGGTTTTCTAGACATGTATTCTTTCACCTATTTATTTTATGGAATATTTTCCTTTTTCGTTTGATTAGAATTGATATTTTTGCTGAGTAGAGTATACTGGGTTGGCATCTGTAGTTTAGTACTGGGAATACTTTGGTTCAAGCTCTCCTGGCTTTCATCATTTGCATTGAAAAGTCAGCTGTAATTCTGATGGGTTTTCTTTTATACATAACTTGTTTTTCTCTTTCAGTATTGGCTTTTAGTATTCTGTCTTTATTTTGAGTTTTGATTATGATATGGTATGGGGAGATTCTTTTCTGATCTTGTCTATTTGGAGTTTTATATGCTTCTTGTATGTGTATGGGTGTGTCTTTTTATTTCAATTTGGGGAAATTTTGTTCTATAATTCTGTTGACAATCTGGCACATACCATTGTCCTGGGATTCTTCTCCTTCCTCTATACCTATGATGTGGAATAGTCTCCACATTTCCTGATTATTCCACTCTTGTTTTTTTTTTTTTTAAATTTTTCACAGTCTTTGTTTCAGCTATTCAGTTCTTCCAGATTATCTTGGGTTGATATTTCTATTTTCTGCTTCATCCATTCTGTTACTGAGGCTTTCTCTTGCCCTTTACTGTTGAATGGATGAGTATTTGATTTCATTTTACATTTCAGCCTGAGATTCCTTTAGTATCTAAATTTGCCCATTCTCCCCTTTATTTCATTGGTTTCCTTTTCATTTCAGCCTGAAGATTTCACTTTCCTGCCTGACTGATCAGTCCTCTCCCTTTAGTTTCATGGATTTCTTTGAGGATATTATGATTGTTCTTTTAAGATCTGTGTCCTGGGTTTACCTCCCCAGGAAGATCTCATGTTGGGGTCCTCTATAAGGAGTGATAGAGTTTTGGTTGAAATTTTTTTATATTCTTTTTTCATTTATGTTGACTTTTCTTGTGGCTTTGCCCATGTGGATTTGATTTGTTTGGTTTGTAATCTGATGCGAAATTGAAAAGTTAAAAAAAAACTTTTTATTACTATGCCTAGTTTTCATGAGAAAAAAACAAATCTTGTGCATCACAAATCCTTTAACACATTTAAGTCAAACTAAAGTTTAAAGAAACTCAGTAAGCATAATTTACAGGTATAAATACTTTGGAAATATATAAGTAAAGTGTTCTTTTAATAGGGTATAAAAATCAAAGACATTTTGGACTCTGTGGTCAAAATTTTCCTCCAGTAGTAATTGCCTTGAGTTGCTGAATCCTAACAGTAATTTTATAAAAATGACACATCAACATATATAATATATTGTTAAGAATATAGATATACTTTACCGATGATTTTCATCCAGTTCTGTAATAGCATTTGTAAATTGGTCACAACAAGCAAGCTTAATTGAGATAATTTCATACACATGTATAACACTTGTTTATGTTAAACAACACCATGTCGTCATTGCATCTACGGGGATTCTATGTTTCTTCTCCCATTTCCTATTAGGTGGAAGAGATTTCTTTAATTTAAACGGTACAATTTTTCTTATTATTATTGTTACTGTGTGTATGATGTGTGCATGATCATGAACATACCATTGTGCACATGTGTCAGAGGACACTTGAAGTCTGAATTCTACTTTTACTTGGGTTGTGAGGATTTAAATCAGATAACCAAGCTTGCAGTCAAGTGCTTTCACCTGCTGACTCATCTATCCCCAAAGTGGAAGAGTACTTAAAATATTAATTATGTTCAGTTTAATTTGTAATAGTTTACTTTTAAAGGAGCAAGATATATATATATATATATATATATATATATATAGTATATATATCTATATATAACTATATAATGGAAGTCTTTGAAGACTTTGTACACGTAATAAGTAGTTATGTCAAACAGAGATATAATAATACAAATAAGTTAAATTTTTATTTACCCCCAGGATTTCTACGTGTGTTGTTCAGCCTATTCAGACTATATCACCACCCATCTCTAAGAGTACCCCCACCTTCCTTGACTTTGTCACTTCTTGTCCTTTATCATAATTGATAAAGGCCTATTGAGTGTAAATTCTGCTCCCCAAATGCTCTTGGGTGTGAGTCAATCCCCTTGAGCCTGGTATGCTTACCCAGCATCATATGCTTAAATGATTGTCCAAGCTCTGACCTGAACAGCATTTTTATTTTTCAGGATTCTAGCAAGAAGATCGAGCTAGATAAGGGAAATCATTAAAAAAAAGAAAAGAAAAAAATGTGTAGTTTACAAGTGCCACAGAAATGGTTGTCAGTCACTAATGTACTAAAAAAATAGAAATCACAAATTAAATTTATAGTATTTTATAATATTGTTGATTTATGTCAGTTTTCTTTTACGTTTTCATTATATTCCTCTACCCTTAAAAAGATATATTGTTCACATTACCTTCATTTTATGATTTACTTACAGAAAGCAACTGAATAGGAATTAGCTTTGAAAGAGGTCATTCGTGGGCAAAATGTCAACAAGGTTGTTATACTGCCTGAATAGAACAATGTACAATGTGAAATGAGAGTGATTTAATTAACTGAAACTTCCTCAGAAGTGTGCACATTTTAAATAAAAAACTGGATAAATAACTGGATTAGGTCAATTAATCTCATATTTCAATGTGATTATAAGAAATATGGAAGTGCATGAGTTTTCTGTGTCAGAATAAATAGATAATGAATCCAAACAGGCTTGTTCATTTGAATTTTTACCAACACCAGTGATATAATACAAAGAATTGCAGTTAGATGTTTGTACTCAGAAAAGAATGAACTTCTGGACAGAAGCATACTGGAGAAAACTACTGTGCATAAATTTTTTTATCATTGATTCAATGATATTTAGATCATTTATTCAATGATCTAATAGATCATTGAATTCAAATATATTTAGAAGCTACTATGGAATTCATTTAAAATCTCTCCTTTTCCCTCTCCCCTGTACTAGTGTTTTATAGTGAAGTTAATATAAATTAGTCATGCTGAGATCTATCAGGTAAGGAATGGTTTTAGGAGCACATTTTTATTCTAACGGTGTAATTTCTGATAGGTTGAACTTTGACTGAAGAAGTTTTTTTGTGGGCCAGATTTTAAATGAGGAACGAGACTAAAAGCAATTTTTTGGTATTCAGATTCAGCACTTTGTGGTGTGTAATCATGGAAGACTTAGCCCTCCCACATAGGCCCTCACCATGTAGTGAACCAAACAGAGGAAGATGTGAGGCAGCATGCTGTCTAAGGAAGTGGACACTGCTCACCTCCAGAAATTCTTGATGACAATGCAGTCTAAAGAGATAGACAACTCCAGAAATTTGTCTGTGTGTGAATCTTGCTTCGAGCTAACAGATCTAGTGACTCAAAAGATGAAAATATTGAAATTCATCTGAAATCTGTCTATAATTAATTTTGGAACTAGTTAGTTGAACTAGAAACAATTCTAGATTAATTAGCATCCAAAGTAGTCCTCTGTGGCCAGTTCATGCTCTATCTTCCTGGATTGCCAGACCTGTTCTCACTGTTTGACCCTAGAGTAGAGATGACTTCTGGTCTGATGTGGCCAGAATAGCATGTATTCTACAGGAATGATAGTTATCCAACCTTCAGCTCAAATGCATGTTATCATTTTCCTCAATAATTTTAAGCTCAATGCAACAATTATGACTGTCTTGTAGTAAATTTGAAATGTATTTGACTTTCAATTTTCGTTTTGTTTCCCAGTCTTCTTAAATTACTAGAAAACAAATGAATTCTTTCATTTCTGGGTCATCTGTAAGAGCACCCAGTGCTCTTAACCACTGAGCTATCTCTCCAGCCATTTGTATATCATTTTTTTTTAGAATTTTTTAAAGTATATCATTTTTTAATAAAAGGACAGGCAACAATTAATTTTAAGATTCAGCAAAATGCAAATGAATGAATAATTTTAATGTATATGGAAGAGAAGTTTTAAAAGGAGGAAATGAAGCAGGTTTGAAACCCAATAAAAATGATTGGCTATTTCTATAAAACATTCTTTTATAAAATTATTTTTTCTACATCATATATATGGAGTCTTACCTGTCAAGTATTTGAGTCCAACTGTTCCTTGGTCCAAATTCATCTACTGATGTCTCGTCAGCCTATCTAGAGTCATTCCCTTAAAGAAGATCTTCACTTTTCTATTCTCCCTTAATCATTTGCCAATAGTTCCATAGTCCCATAGTTCCTTGGCTATGACTGGGGCCTGATGCCCCTTTCCCCTGTTCTGTGTTGGGTTTTTGTCTGATTGAGTCAGCATAGGTCTTGTGCATGTTGTCACCATTGCTGTAAGTTCATATGAGCTAGTTTTCAGAAGCCTGAAAGCCCCTGTTTTCTTATGGTCATGCACCAACCCTGACTTTTAGAATCTCTCCATGCCCCCTCCTGTACTAAACCATGGCTGGACATGGTTTAGTACAGAAATCCTATCTAGGGACACAGAGTCCATGGTCTATTCTTCTCTAAAACTAAGGCAGTTGTGGCCATCTGTGTACATCACACTATTTTTTATGAGGGAGCTTCACTTTTGAGAGTTGAAGGTTGCATTAGTTTTATAATAAGAATATCAAGTGATATTACAGGATTTTTAAAATTTTAAAAAGGAAGCTCAGCATTCTAGAATATTCAATTGTATACAATGAAATAGGGTAATAACTCTTTAAAAACAAAAATTATTTAACTATAAATTATTGTAGAAATGCAATTAGAGACTGACAGGATAGCTTAATAATTAAATGTATTTGCCAATAAAGCATGGTCACTTCAGGTTAATTCTCTGAACCCCACATACAAGAAAGAATTTAGTCATGTAAGTTGTCCTCTGACTTTCACAGGTATACCATAACAAACATGCCCACTTCGAAAGAATAGAGTAAAAAAAAATAATAATAAAGGAAAGTTGTAATCAGGTCAGGAATGAATATACTTGCCAAGAAAGTGACCTTTTATTATCTGTAAGATGATTTGCTCAATACAGATATCTAACTTTTTCTATCTCATAGCACAATTGTTTCTATTTCCCTGGTAACATGCAAGTCCTGGAATTCACTCTGTGTTCTTTCCTGTCCTTACTCCATTCTTACTGTTGCAACATAAAATTCTTATACTGGGAATACACTTCTTTCTTCTTTTTAAAAATTTCATATATTCAAGAACCTTTTACAGTCTTTTGATGAATAAAAACAAATGCATATAATATAAAGCATATTAGACACTCCTTTAACACTACACATGTTAATTTTATGGTCAGAATGTTGTTGTGCATGTGAAAAACCTCTTGATTGATGAATATGCAAATGCAACAAGCCTTATATGAATAGGTTCTGTGGAAAGCAATTGAACCAAAGTAATCATAGGTCATCACTAAGTGCACTTAGCCACTGAAGGAAACATTTGTCAAAATATCGCCATGAGTTTGGAAAGACTTCACCCATAAAACTGCTGTGACTTTGCTTTGACTTTAAATTTCTTGTTTCAAATCTGTTCATTAAAGGAACAACATGATGCAAAAATTTATTTTGGAATCTCACTAATGAAGCCTGACAATAAACACCTCAAGCTTTGGTTCCATTTACTATGTTCTTTTATCCATATGGATGTGAAAGAAACAATGTTATTTCATTCTTTGTCCAGGATTTTTGCTCTTTCTATATTCTACACAGCTCTAGGTAAATCACTCGGAACAATTTTGTCAATTTTTCCATTTATTCAAATGTTTTTCCTAAGTTTTAGAAATAAGAACTTTGAAAGGTAATAATATTTCAGTAGACATATCTAGAGATTAATACACAATTTTCTCTTAAAAATGTCTGGTTGAACTGAGATTGTTAGATAAATTATTGGGTATTCAGTTGATTTCGTTTTGAATTTCAGATATAATCGATGTTTTTAGCATAAGTATGCAGTTTGGAATATAGAAACCTTTGCATTTCTCTTGGCCTAATAGGGAAACCTTAGTCTGCATTTATATAAGAGATGAAATGTAAGAGGAAATAATTTTGAAAGTACGTAAAACCTTGATAACCTTGACTTAAGTGGCATAAGCCAGGCAAGAATGGTAATTTAATGTTTGTAGTCACAGAAATAGAAATTAAAAGTTGCCTACCAGAGTCTCTTTTTCTTATTGTGCGTTTGTGTTTATGTGTGATAGTGTATTTGAAATGAAAGTTATTGAGCATATAGATATTCAACTATGTAGAAGGAGTAAGCATTTGTGATATTTGTCACAGAATGGTAATTATCATAGACAATAATTCATTACATACATTAAGTTGCTTAAAAAAGTAGTTTTTCAAGTGATGCCACCACAAAAATATGCCTGTTACTAGAGATACTGTGGTACTGATTAGTTTTCACATATTCAATATTATATTATTATATTAATTAATTAATTTATTAATTAGTAAATTTTTTGAGAGAGGGTTGCCATGTAGCCTCAGCTAGCCTGGAACTCCCCATATATGACAGACTGGTGTTGCTCTCACAGATGTTCTGCTTCCTGTATGCTGGAATTAACTCATGTACAACCATGCACAAACCCATATTCAACATTTTAAACATACACCAAAATATCTTTTCAACATACAAATTTATATGGCTGTGTATACATATGTGAGTGCACACACACATATATACATATATTATAATATTTAACAATTAAAAATAAGTTTCAAGTAGTTACCTAAAAATAGGGTAGACGTTTACAGTGATTTGCTGGGTATACTATTCCCAGTGTCCTTCAATATGCTCTCCCAGCCCTTTTCATCACATTTTCTAGAGGCAGCTATTCCATAAATCAGTCCTCTATATGCTCAATGCCTCCATTCTACTAAGATAGATCTTTGATTTGTCTTTTGTCTAGAAACACTCACTTTCTATAGAGAATAACTTCTTGTATTGCCCAAGACTCAGGCAACTGCGTTTAGCTTTTCACTGTGTAATAATTCAAACTAATTGTGAACATGATGATTTCTAGAACTACCTGAGAGACAGGTCTCTTGGCAAATCTTTGGGGAGGCAGTATTTTAAGACCAACTCTCTATGGCTGGCACCATTCTCTAGGTTGATGTCTTGAAGTGTATCAAAAGAAGAACACTGAGATGAGGAAACCCGAGACAAGCATTAATGTTTTCTGCTCTGGGCTGGATGTAATGTGTCCAGCTCTCTTGATCCCTGCTGCTATGACTTCCACAATGGTGACTTGTTATCTCAAATTGCGAGGTACAATAAACCTTTTCTCTTTTAAGTTCCATTATTAGGATATTTTATCAGAGCAACCAAAAAGTAACTGAAACATAACAATATTGTCAAGACATTGTCCAAGATAAGAGAATATCTTGATTAAAGAAGAGTACAGAGAAAGTAGAGAGTCTTTTAAAATTATGGTAATACATATATACATGTACATTCTACATGTATATATTTTTGTGATATGACAATTTTTTTCTTTTTTAAAATTTTTATTGAACTCTTGCATATTTCATACAAGATATCTTAATCAAATTTAGACCCATTCCCCCTTCTGTGTCCCCCACTCTACAGGGCTTCTGCATTCTGCCATATGTCTTGCATCTTTTTTCTAGTCTCTTTTAAATTTTTCTATGCAGAAGTTCACTGTTTGGGGTAGAAGTTTACTGTGTCAGTGAGTTCTTTGACCTGGTCTTTTTTGTTGTTGTTGTCCCTCATAATTTGTATTACTCCAAAATATGCATATATACAGGCCACACATATACCAAAGTTATGATGTCTGAATATAGACTATAGGTTAATTCCAAAACATGTTTAAGGATTCACTTGTTGGTAGTGGAGTTGTATGCAAGTAATGCAGCAATATTAGTTTACATTCCTATATTACATAGCAAGTTAATGAGTAATATCAGGTATTAAATTTTCTAAAACCCAAAGAAATAAAAAGTAATTATTCAGTTTGCTTAAAAAGAAAGATTTGGTACTAACATCCACAAATGAGGGTACACAATAACTCATTTGTTATTCTGGTACTTTGTTACTTCACTTAGCATAATGGTTTCTAGTTCTATCCATTTACCTGCATACTTCATGATGTCATCTTTCTTTACCACTGCATAGAATTCTATTGTGTAGATGTACCACATTTTCTTTATCCACTTTTCAGTTGAGGAGCACTTAGTTTGGTTACAGCTCTTCATTATTATGAAGAGAGCTGCAATAAACTTAGATGTGCATGTAACACTGCAATAGGATGAGTCTTATAGGTATATACCCAGGAGTGGTATGACTGGATCAGGTGGTAGGTTCATTTTGAAACTCTTAAGAGTTCTGCACACTGCTTTCCATAGGGCTTGCAAGAGTTTACATTCCCACCAGCAGTGGATGAGTGTTCGCCTTTCCCTACAACCTCTCCAGTATTTGGTATCCTTTGTTTTCTTGATCATAGCCAGCCTTACCAGTATAAGATGAAAACTTAAAGTGGTTTTAATTTGCATTTCCTTAATTATTAGCAATGTTGAACACTTTTAAAGATGTTTCTCAGCCATCTTCTTCATTTGTAAAGTCTCTGTTTAGCTCTTTACTACACCTTGTGAGTGGGTCATTTGTTTTCTTGGTCCTTTGTTGTTGTTGTTTTTTTTTTTTTTTGAGTAGTTTATATACTCTGGATGTTAATGCTATGTCAGATGTATGAGTGGTGAAGGTTTCCTCCAACTCTGTGGGTTTCCTCTTCACTTCTTTGATTGTTTCTTTCACTGTACAGAAGCTTTTCAGTTATGTAGACATGAAATAATTAACGAACAGGAGAATGACATTGGAATAAAAAAAGACTTAAATTCAAAACATAAACTTGATTGCTTTCAACTATAGAGGATTCTGTGAAATGTATATTATAATTTTATTTTATGCCTCCTGGCATTTCTCACAATATTTCATAGGCATATGTATAGAAATAGATTAGAATTTATTACAGTCAGCATTGAATACAACTGATTGCCTACTTTAAAGAGAAATGTAAGTGCCAAGTTGCATGGGACAGAACACAAGTAGGTGAAAATATCTACCACCTTCCCATGCCCAACTGACTTTACATCAAGAATCTGTGATTATACATATTGCTGCCCTTCTAGTAATAAAATGACCACCTATTACCAATTATTACTGCTATTACAGTTCTCATTCTGTATAGAATTTTGTCCATCCTTGAAATACCATCCTCCTGGTATTAAGAGTCCCATTTACCTTGTGGATAATTTACACCTAAAGCTCATAGAGGAACATCTATGCTGGGAAACAAGCGGGGGTCCTAGCATATTCAAATTTCTATACCCTAAGTTTCAATAAATCATTGTGGTATATGCATGTGTGTGTGTGTGTGTGTGTGTATTTTCTATGTGGAGTTGGTATTAGAATCCATGGTAACCCATTGCTAAGCAATGCTCTACCACCTAGGCAAATAGTTCTGCCTCAAATGATCGTTTATTAAGCAAATAGTAAATATTTTAAAATAAATTCCAAGAAGAATACTTTTACAACAGCCTTTCAAGTTAGTTCTCCATCAAATTCTCTCTGTAGGTCTGTCTGTTTTTGTTTGTTTCTTTGTTTGTTTGTGTTTTGTTTTGTTTTTTTAATCCCCATAACCTGTGTTGGCCACTTGGCATGAATTGGAATTGCTCAATAAAACTTGCTGAAAGTAGTAATTTTTTTCCTTGAAATTTCCAATTTGAAAGAATTGGAAATACTAAATATTTAGCATGTGGATTTGAGTCTCTAAATTTGCTTCAAATTCCCTTAAGCTCCAATTATTAAAGGGGAAAGAAACTCACAATGAATGCTTAAATCTGGGACTGTGGACTAAGAGTGGACCTTCCCTTGAAGTTCTTTTTTTTTTTTTTTTTTTTTTTTGTCTTTTGAGACAGGTCTCCCTGTAGCTCCAGCTTGCCCAGAACTCACTTGGACCAAGCTCGCCTTGAACTTCACAGAGATCCGCCTGCCTCTGCCTCCCAATGTGCTAGGACTTAAAGGCGTGCGCCCAACCACGCCCGGCTAAAAGGTAGCCGAAAAGCATAGGCACTCCATTTGGTGGCTGGGAATCGAACTTGTTGTGACCGGTTGCTAGCCTCAGCCTTAATTAGTGGGACATCCCCCACTCCCCTGAGTTCTTCTTGCCCAGCCTGGATCAGAAAAATTAAGCATTCAGGCTGTATGAGGGCTACTGCACAAAAACATGTTAATATCAAACTATGCTACCCCTCCGCATTAGTCGAGAGTGTGGCCACCTAAATTTTTTTTTTTTTTTTTCATGTCAACACTGATTTTATTTTTGTCAGTCAGACTAAAAGTCTGTTTATAATTTAATGGCAAATATTTTGAATAGATTTACTGATGAATTGCAAATTTCATTCATTATATTTCAGTCCAATTTAGACACATTCCCCTCTCCCTGCCCCCATCTCACCCCTATTCATGTCTTCTGCCATAAATGTCTTGAATCTTTCTCTCAGTCGTTTCAAGGTTTTTCCCTGCAGAGGCTTGTTGTTTTGGGCAGTTCCACCATATCATTCAGTTCTTTGACCCAGTCTTTTTGTCGTTGCATTTCCCTCTCCTTTGTATGCTCCAACAAATGCCTATATAATTGTCACACATGCATCAAAATTATGACCTCCAGTAGTAAACAGTGTGTTAATTACAAAATATGTTAAGGAATTCACATTACCTCCTTTATTTATATACTCTAAAATACATTGAAACTATTACTCGCACTGGCTTATAGTAATTTACAGTGTCTGAAAATAAGTGGCAGGTCAATTCTAGAGCCCGGTAAGAGATCGTTACATCGATACGTCCTATAACAACATTCACGTTTGCTTTCAAGATAAAATAAGAAATCAACCAATTAAAATCTTTGTTTGTTTTGCTTGCCTTTTCAACTGGATTTATGCCCTCTCAACAGTAGTGGGTGGATGACAAAAATGTTGTGCATCTACACAGTGGAGTACTATACAGTTGTAAAGAAAGAATGACATCATGAACCTTTGGAGGTATAATGGATGAAACTTGAAGCCATTATTCTAAGAGAAGCAATACAGTCCCAGAAAACACAGAAGGCATGAACACTGTTCCCTCATCCAAAGTGTGTTATACTTTGGATCTGCTTCTGGACCCTCACAGCAAAGATTTTAAGGAAATGATGACCCGGCCTGAACTTCTGTCTACTAAATTAGGACCCCCAGGGGCAACAAAACATGCATTCATATTTGGATACGATGTGTGTGGTATTGAGTTATAGAACCTCTGAAGTTCTGATCTGTCTTAAGGATCCTGCTTTTGTGAGCATACTGGGCAGCTGAACTCTAGTACTGATGTTTCCAACACGCACCAGGGAGCAGTGCAGAAACTGTGCTATCCAGCTAGACACTTCTTATATTTCTGTCTGACCATGTGAAAGACCCTCCTTCACCATGAGCCTCTTTCTTTCTTTTTTTTTTTTTTTTTTGTTAAAACTCTGTTCTTGGATATATTGGTAAGCTAGAAAAATTGTCCTGGGCACTACAGAATAAGGTAGCTGATATACTTTCTAAAAAAAGCAAACTAGTCCCTGGTTGTATATATTTTTATAAAATCACAACCAAGAGTATCCCAATGTCATTTCCATAAATATGATTAATTATATCCCTATATTCATCTATACTTATATAAATACTGAAACGATTGGTGTCTGTGAGGTTTTGTTTCAAACATGTGTGAGTACGAAGGGCAGAATTTCATTCTTAGACATAAGTGAAGCAGTTAGACAAGGGGAGATTTTCTTGTTCTAAGAGGGCAGACAAGGCCAGAAACATAAATCAGGGCAACTAACCTGCAAGGATGGGGCACATATAAAATGAGAGCAGAGTTAGCCAGATTAAAGGATTGATGCCTGAAGAGAGAAGGATCAGGCTGAGGGACTTCCCTTTAGCCTAGGAGATGTAGAACATTTCAGCAATATGTAGGGATTTTACAGCAAGCCTTAAAAAATAGACCAGGATTCTGGGAGCATGAGATCCTGTCAAACAAAAGTCATGAGCAACTGGCAAATTTTTTGGAATGCAAGCACGTCTGTAGATGGTGGATTATTCACTCTGCAGGGGGAAAAAAATCAAAAGATAGAGTGGAGATATAAATAAAATCTGAATCTCCTTCCTTCCTCTCTTCCCTCCTCTCATTCCTCATGGCTCTCTTCATTTCCCTTTTTCCTTTAATGATAATATCCAGGGACTATCCTCACTTGCCCTTGGGGATATATAGATTAAAAAAAATACCAAATGAAACAGATGAAGAACATTTCCCATTCTTAAAACCCCTTCTGAGTATTCAGATTAATTAGCTATGGCAAAATGGTATAAGGATGAGTGACCTTCATTCTAAGATTTACCATGCACATTCTACAAAGATTTCATGTGAACAACACATAACTCAAACATATGCATATCGTTTAGTATAAAAATAGCATAACGATATTGAAAACTAATGGTCAGGAATTATTTTTGACCAAAATAAGAAAGACTTGGTATTATAAATCTGTTCCAGTCAGTTGAATAAAATTCTCTGGCTTGGAAACTCAGAAAGGAGCTTTACTTCAGTCAGAGGAAGCTTTTAATCTTTGGACAATGGTTAAATCATCATGGATATTGTTCTCATCATAGACCATCATACTTATTTCATTAATTGCTTCGCATGCTCAGGTATTATGTTAATGGGTTTAGGATGAAATAAAACACACAAAAGCTTTTTATGGTTACCATCAAAACAATTGTGAGTAGTAGCTAGTTTTCATAGATTCATTGTTAACCTTAAATGAAGAAGCACAGAATGGTTAAGTATGTTGTCCTAAGTAACACAAATCCTGAAGGTAAAGTTTGTATCTCAAGTGAAAAAGAACTTGCTTTTGTATATACATGCTTTGGTGTGAAATGGATACCACCTATTTCACATTTCTAATCATCAAAACAACGCCATGATCACTTTATTTTTCTAAATCTAAGCTTTTTATGATTTTGAACTGTAAAGAATTTATTTTCTAACTCAAATACATACAATACAAATACAGATAGAGAAACACCCCCACCCAGACACATGCACATTTTATAGTTTAAAGCAGTTGCAGAGCTTATTTCACAAAGCATTCAATTTCTGTTTAAAGATGGTTGCCCAGAGCCATATAACAGAAACCTATATATTCTTTTTTCTCTGTAGTCACATGTAGGTATATAACCACTCTCACAAAGGCTTTTTGTATAAAGATATGCCCTTCTAATCTAAAATGTATTCCGTTTTAAATTTTGATAAAATCTTATCAGGAAAATGGGCAGTTAAAAATGTGCTTAACAGACACATGTGAAATTATGCTGCCAATGGACATAAATATTTACCTACTTTATAAATTTTGTAAGATATTGTATCTTTTTAAAAAAAATTTATTTATTTTTGTATGTCTACAAATGCGAATGTACTGTCTGCATGTAGGTTCGTGCACCCGTGTCGCTGCGGAGGTCAGAAGAGGGCATCAGATTCCCCTGGAACTGGAGCTAAGGACGGTTCTCAGCCGCCATGTGAGTGCTGGGGATCAAACCAGGCTCCTCTGCAAGAAGGGTCCACACTCTTAACCATCTCTCCAGCCCAAGATGTTGTATCTTAATAAAAGTTGAAGTAAAACAGTGAGATGGAAGAGGTGACTTCATAAAATATGATATTCTATTTGTAATGTTTTATTTATCTGTAAGTCTCCCCCAAAATGACCAGGACAGTGTCTGTCTCATGGATTTTAGCCTGATAGGTTGAAACCCAAGAAAGGCTGAGTGCATCGTTCCTGGATTTACTAACTTCAGTACCAGGTTGATGTGTGGAGTGGATGGACAAAGGCCCATGTCTCCAATTCCATTCAACGTACTGACCTTCGATTAGGGAAATATTAGCTAGTAAACTGATAAGAACGATATTACCCTTAACCAAAAGGCTGAGAAGCAATAATTTGTGATCTTTATTTTTCTTGGAGGAAGTTATTTGATTTATTACGCATTGGAAAACCTTGTACCAGCATAACTTAGTCCTTGACCACACACACACACACACACACACACACACACACACACACACACACGGATAAGGTTTTCATATACTCTCCTGGGATGTGTGGGAAAACTTAGTTAAGATGGGTAGCATTCTAGGCCAATGGGACCTCCTTGGCCACACCCATGGGGTGGGATGAAAAGGTTTAGGATTCAGCCCTGAGAATTGAGTCATGATGGATATCTAAGCAGACATCTTGGAATAAAAGCTCTCTCTGCATTTGAACCTCAACCTCTGTACAGGTGGCGTGCTTTCTTGCGCGTCTTCCACATGGGGATTCCATCCCGGGATTAAGTGGGCCCCTCCACAAATCTTGGCGGTGAACCCACAGGGATGATCATGTTGATAGATTTGAGAGAGTAAATCCATTCCCTCTTCATCCATACTTTTATTAATGAGTACCATGTATTTCCTTATAATTTTCAGAAACTGAAAAATTGCCGGGCGTGGTGGCGCACGCCTTTAATCCTAGCACTTGGGAGGCAGAGGCAGGCGGATCTTTGTGAGTTCAAGGCCAGCTTGGTCTACAGGGTGAGTTCCAGGACAGCTGAGGCTACAGGGAGACCCTATCTCAAAAAGAAAAAAAAAAAAAAAAAAACTGAAAAATTTTCCCACTTGACTTTACTGTAGAGAAGGCTTTAAAATTTGTGATTTTCTTATGAACAGTATGTGAATACACCACAAAAAGCACCGTTTTAGAAAAAAGAATATAAAGGGGGCTGGAGAGATGGCCTAGCGGTTAAGAGTGCCGACCGCTCTTACAGAGGACCCGGGTTCGATCCCCAGCACCCACATGGCGGCTGAGAACCGTCTGTGACTCCGGTTCCAGGAGAACTCCAGTTCCAGGGGAATCCGAGACCGTCTTCTGACCTCCGCGGCATCGCACGACACGGGTGCGCAGACCTGCATGCAGACAATACATTCATACACATAAAAATAAATAAATAAATAAAAATTAAAAAAAAAAAGAATATAAAGACTTAATCAATTACCATGCCAAATATCTAAAAATTTAAATTTTCTAAGGGAAAATACACAGTAACTCTGGTCTGTAAATGTCCATGGAATTTTTCAGGAATAAATATTGAAGCATAGATATGAATTCTAGTTACAGTTATGCAAATCCTAGTTATAGCTATAAAATACAATGTTTATTTGAAAATAAGCTTAAGTACAAATTGTGTCATAATTCTTTGAAAATTACAAGCTCATTTCTTTATGTAATTTGATTAATATTAGCAAAGCAAATGATATTCAAATTTTTTTTCTAAATCAATTTTAAGCTAGAGCATTTCTGGGAACTGTTTTCCTTAGAGACTTAAAATGAAAAATTCAACTCACTGCCCTGCTGTGGCCCCTCACACTGTATTTATGAAATGCAATGCTGCTCCATGGATTTCTCCAAACTCCAAATTCAGCCATCTGTAATTTTCTTCTCTGTAATGAATCTTGGAATAAGAAAAAAGGAAAATATACCAGTGCTCACAAAATAGATTTCAGAAGTAAAAGCATTAAAGAAAATATTTTTGTTTAATCAGGTAGAGATCAACAAATCTTCTCAAGTTATTTTTTATCATATTTTGTATATAATCTGTAAATATTTGATCACCATTTCAAAATTATCATAGATTTAAAGTGATAAATGCAAGGAAGAAGAAGGTTCTCCTTCAATCAGGCATAGTATCTATGATTTATTTATATGGACATCTGACTGGAACACATTGAATAAGTTATACTGGCCTTGAAATGAATGAATTGAAATCCTAGATTACTGTCATTGTTTATTCAAGAAAATTATTGCATTATATCAAGGATGGAAAACTGAAAATGTAATGAATGGCAGGCATATTTTCTTAATAAAGTCTTATAGCAATTATCTCAGTAATGAATGCAATATTATATGTGACAAATCATGGATAGATTTTATGCTATGAAAACAAATACAGGCTATTTAGAAAGACCATAACCAAAGGACCTTATTTTCTGTTACCTAGTCATTCCTGTGCCTCTGTTCACAATGAGGTTGGCTGGTAGCTCACTAATACATCATGAATTAAAGCTTTGGCTGTCTATCAAGAGCTGAAGATGTTTTCACAAATTGATTTACTCAACAGACTTAACTGAACTTTTGGGATATAATTAAAATCAATCAGTTATTGATTATCTTTAATACTCCTAAATTGATTTGAAATATTATACTCAGCTCGAAGAGAAGGCATAATTTCATGCACAGATATTCTGATTAGCAATACCAATGTATAAAGGAGAAAACAGTCTATTATTATCTCCCTCACAATAGGATTGCAATGCAAAAATTAGAATTCAATTCTTCTGTCCTAAACACAAAAGAATTGAAACAGATGGAAGAATTCAAAACAGAACAGTCCTTACAAAAGGAAGATGTGAAAATATGGCATTGAAAATATGGCATTGAAAACACTGAGAATTAAGCCTTTTAATCTTTCAGACGATTTGTTATTCCTCTTTGAGTTATTAAGTACATTGTGAGTTTTCAATACAAATGACACAGAATGACTGACTGTTCTCTATCCTCTGTATCACAAAAGTTTAAAACAATCTAGTGACTCCTAGATAGCTGCTAGATAGCCTGTACAGCAAGTGTCAGAATTACACAGAATCATAAGAAATTATAAATTATCCAGATTCCTGGCTTTCCTAGCAAATCATTATTTCACATTCACAGAACTTCATGTATATATGTTGGTTGTTTTATGTGAAATCTTAAACTTTCCCTTCCCTCCCTTCCCACACAAGCCCCTACCTTTTCTCTTTCTTCATTCTTTCTACATCCCATAGCTGGAGATTAAACCCTGGGCCTTTCAAATGAAATCTCCCATTGAACTTCATTCCAAACTTTAGATATGAGTATTTTCATAAACAGATGATTGCATTTTAATATAATTTTATTGAGCACTTGTACAACACATACAATGTTTCCCAATCAAATGCACCAATCCCCCATCAGACTCATGCATTACAACATCCAAGCTAAGCCCTGTCCCATCAAGCTCCCAAACCCAAACACCCTTTTGTGCAAATATATCCACTGGAGTCTAGTCAACACATCTAGAAATCCTACATAAGGCATACTCTTCCTCACCTGGCAATTCTCAGTCTCGCAGTTCTCAGTCCAGGGCCAGCCCCCTACCCGTTACTCTTGCTCCACTCTGAGACCTTGGACTTTTAAATTATGTCCCTCTGTGTGTGTGCTTCTACATCAGTATACACATGTTAGTAAGGCTGCCTGCAGAGGTCAGAGGTATCAGATGCCTTGGAGCTGGAGTTACAGATGATTGTGAGCTTTCCAAATGAGTACTATAAATTGAACTAAGGTCACATGCAAGATTATGTGTTTTAACAATTGAGCCATCCCTCCAGTCCCAGAAATATTTAGTATTTACACAAGCAGCTCCCCAATGAAGAAAAATTGCATTTATTTTTATACATTATTGAAGAAGCTGAAAAATTAATTAAAATCTCTAGTAATTACAATTAATTTGATCTATAAAGCTATATAGTGTGAGACTCTTAATATTTTAACAAATTCTCATTTATGATTCAAATAAGTCAGATGCACATTAGCAAATAAGACAGATTCAACTCTATACTGGATAATCTGCAAGTGCTGTCTCTGTTTCTTTTAAGTCTCTCTACAATTCAGATTTAACCTAGTCAAGTTGAACAGTAAGGAAAACTCAATTTATTCGGCTTAATATTTCATACAAAATTTCAAAGCACTTGTGAAGTATAAGTAGTGATAATAAATGGTGGAACTATTTTAAATGGCTATATCAGAAAGCTAAGATTTTAAAGCTGGAAAAATTTTGGTACATTTCTGTGGACAAATTATTGACAATATAATTTTCTATTGCCTTTTGTTTTTAGCTAATATTCATAGCTGCAAAATGGATTTTTTTTTCTTTTCTATCAGGGAATATGTAAACAGCTCTTTGCCTTCTGAGAATCCCAGTGCTCCAGAGCTTTGGCACTAGGCCAATATGTCTCTGTTGATTTCTGTCACATGAGATTAGAATAATCTCTATGGAAAGAGCAGAGGTCAATTGGATATACTTCAATAATTTAGAGGTCTTGGAATCTAGAGGGTGTCAACCCTTGAGGTTGTAGGCACTTTGCGCTGTGTGCTGTGGTCGGCTAAGTTTATCAGTAAATATCCAGAAATCATGAACCTAGGGTAGAGAAGCACGCAAAATAATCAGAGCCCAATTTACCATGCAAAGTGGAAATCATTTAGCAGGTCAATGGGTCTTTGGAAACAATGATTGCTCTTTTCAAAAAAAGAGGGGTTTTGTAGTAGAAAACTGAACTACACTGTGGAGACCAAACTCTGTAATTCTGAAAGGACCCTGCCATGGTGTTTAGTTCTCAATTTTCTGATATTGATTTTCAATCATATAGTAGATTTCATTAATTTTTTAAAAGGAATAACCCATGGCTGATGCCACAAGCCTACATCCTCTACAGGTTAGGAGATGTCATAAGCCACAGTAAGACCCTGTTATATTTATCAGGGGGTAAAAATGTAATTCATGAATTAACATATCATCCAAACATATGTGTCTATGCCAAAGTAACCTGCCATAACTATTAGTGCTGCTTAAATACCTATATATCTAATTGCTTGTGCTTCATTAGTAGGATCGAAAGGTTACTCCTGAACAAACTGTCAGCCCATGAAAGGAAACAGCCAGAATTGACCAGAATCCAANAAAAGTCTATAGAAATTCCATTTGTTTTTGCTCTTTTGTTTTGGAGAAAAATTTAAATGTGTACTATGTCTTATATTGAATTTATACATTTTGACACAATTAGATATGAAGTTTGATCTTTCCTTGTACTCTTTCCATTTGTTTTTGCTTCTCCTATTGTTATCAAAATTGAATATTTATGATTCTTTTACAATAGAGCACAATGAAAGTAAAATGAGAGTAAATATGCAAATTTACAAAGAAATACTTGTTTTGAAACATACCTTACATGAGGAACTAAGTCTAACTCTGCCCACTCTTAGCAGTTGTGCCTTGTGTGGTAAAAATTCAACAAAAATTAAAAATACAAAGTAAATCCCATCACTTTATCGACAAAGAAACCAGCTTACCATTACTGTATACTTGTTCTGCATTAAAAACTTCCCAATTGTATGCTTTCCAACATAAATTTCACATCATACTGTTGTAATATAATCAGTGGAAATTTAACGTGAAATTATCAATTTAAAGCTACAGACACATTATATTCAAAGACTGAGCAAGCCTCCTATTAGTTGGTTTATATAACTCTCCTATAAAACAAGCTTGTGGATGGCTTAAACTGAATGTGAGGCCCTTGTGGATGAAAGAAGGGCATTTTACTACTTAGCAGTTTGATTAAACATTCCATGGAATTACTAAACTCTGCCTTTCTGGTTTTCTCTTAAAAGGTTTTAAAATTTCATGGTTTTTCTTTTAACAAGGAGTTGGTGAATGCAAGCAAATATAAAGCTCAAATTCGGGGCTGGAGAGATGGCCTAGCGGTTAGGAGCACTGACTGCTCTTGCAGAGGACCCAGATTCAATCCCCAGAACCCACATGGCGGCTGAAAACCATCTTTATCTCCAGTTCCAGGGGAATCTGACACCCTCTTCTGACCTCCGCGGCATTGCACGACACGGGTGCACAGACTTGCATGCAGACAGTACATTCATACACATACAAAAATAAATAAAAATTAAAAAAAATAAAGCTCAAATTCATCCTTTATTCCAATTATATGTGATGTCTATTCCAAGTTTCAACTTGGTATATAACAGGTTGACAATGAATTTTGGTTTGAATTAAACCAAAATGAATTATTGTTGTACAATATATGATTTTCTAATAATATATTATTGTTCTTATTTTTAAAGGCAGGATTTATCCAGGTGTGATGACACATCCTTTTACTCTCAGCTCTTGGAAGGCAGAGGCAGGTGGATTTCTGGGAGATTGAGTCCAGCCGTACCACAGAGTGATTTCCAGGCCAGCTGAAACCTATCTAGAAAAGACTAAAACAAAACAGAACAAGGCTGTATTTGGAAAATCTTTCAAAGAACAGCAAGCACTTCTAACGAGTCCTGAAAAATAATGTCTATATCTTGTAGTATTGTGATTCATAAACGTGTCTTTGATATCTGAGATCGTGGATTGTCAAACAGTCCATGCTTAAAGTATATTTATTCTCCCAGTTTTGTTGTTGCTATTGTTGTTATTGTTTGCTTAATTGTATGCCTGTATCATTGGGCTTATATCAGCTCTTCCCGGGAGGATATGGGCACATTAAGTAAGGTCATTTATCCAGGTGCTCCAAGCTTTCAGGAATGAACCACAATACAAAGTCTGAACACCGGGACTGGAGAGATAGCCTAGCGGTTGAGAGTACCGACGCTCTTGCAGAGGACCCGGGTTCGATCCCCGGCACCCACATGGCGTCTGAGAACGGTCTGTAACTCCAATTCCAGGAGAACTCCAGTTCCAGGGGAATCCGAGGCCCTCTTCTGACCTCCGCGGCATTGCACGACACGGGTGCACAGACCTGCATGCAGACAGTACATTCATACACACACAAAGATAAATAATAAAAAATAAAAAAAAAAAAAACAAAGTCTGGACACCACAGTTGAAGTGATATTCTCTGCTTAGCAACTCAAACACGTGGTTCCACACAATTTGTCAGACATTGTTTACACTATCCCTGTATCGCTACTGGGAAAATACACTGGAAGAAGCTCTGAGTTTCTCGAGTACTTTTTCATTTGGTTCTTCCCCTTCACCATTGCGAATACGTATGTTTCATTGCATAAATATGAAGAAAATGAACAACCTCTCTGAATTCTGCTGAATTTTCAAATGAGAAGACAATATCAGGGCCCCAGGCATAATTTTAAAGGCTATGAGATTATTTGAAATTTTTAATCTTTTGTTTAAATTTTGTAGTTCTCTTTTTAAATACTTTATTGATGTTTTGTGCATTTCATACATAATCTTTCAGTCCAATTTAGACACATTCCCCTCTCCCTGCCCCCCATCCCACCCTAGTTCATACCTTCTGCCGTACATATCTTGCATCTTTCTCTCAGTCTTTCCAAAGTTTTTCACTGCAAAGGCTTGTTTTCGGAAGAATCTAACTGTACAGTCAGTTCTCTGACCCAGTCTTTATGCTGTTGCTGTTCTCTCCCCTTTGTATTGCTCCAACATATGCCTATATAACCATCACATAATGCTTCAAAATTATGACCTCTGAGAATAAACTTTATGTTAATTACAAAATGTGTTTAAGCATTCACATTTTCCCCTTTAATTTTACATTACTCTAAGATAAGAATACTTGCCATCCACCTATATACAGTAATTACAGAGTCTGAAAGTAAATGGTAGGTCAATTCTAGAGCCCATTAAGAAATTCACATTATAACAACACAGTTGCTTTCAGATAAAAAGAAATAGAACAATAATGTTGTTCAGCTTGCCTTTCAACTGGGGATTTGGTGTTAGTATCCACAACTGAGGGTAGCCATTTTGGGAATTTACATTTTCCCCTTTAATTTTATATTACTCTAACATATGCATACACACCCTCTCCCCATGTACCAAAATTACATATCTTAAAATAAGTGGTAAGTTCATTCTAGATCTCATTATGGTATTCACATTATAACGGTATAGTTGCTTTCAAATGAAAGAATGTATATATATATATATATATATATATATATTCCTGTTTGAGTTATTACTAGGTATTTGGTGCTAGCATCCACAGATGAGGGATACCATTTGTCCTTTGTTTTTCTGAGACTGTGTGACTTCACTTAGCATAATGTCTTCTAGTTCTATACATTTACCTGCAAAGTTCATGATGTCATATTTCTTTACTGCTGGATAGAACTCCATTGTGTAGATGTACCACATTTTCTCTATCCACTCATTGGTTGAGGGGCATTTAGGTTGTTTACAGATCTTTGCTATTGTGAAGATAGCTGCAATAAATATAGATGTGCATGTATCTTTGCAGTAGGATGAGTCTTGTGGATATATACCTGTAGTAGACAGTATGCTGAGAATTACACATGCAAAGAGCTTGTCCCTCAAACTAACCTGCCCTAGGCAGGTGAGACCATACACGCAGCATTGCAGACCTGGGCCAATCACAAGCGGGAGTGTGAACCTGCCACCAATAAAGGAGTCTGCGACAGCTCACCTTCTGTCTGCATTTACCCAAATCCCAGTGCCTGTGTCTTGGCTTTGTGCCTCTCACCCCTGTTCCTTTGGCCAGACCTCGAAATTCTCCAGCAGGCCTGGGGGATTGACTACATATTGGCTAGGAGTGTATGACTGTGTCATATGGCAAACTCATTATGATTCTTTTAAGAGTTCTCCACACTGGTTTCCATAGTGGTTTTACAAGTTTACATTCCCACCAGCAGTGGATGAGTGTTCCCCTTTCCCCACATCCTCTCCAGCATTTGGTGTCTTTTGTTTTCACATATTAGCTAGTCTTTTCAGATAGCTTAAAGAGGTTTTAATTTCCATTTCCTTAATTATTAATGACGTGGAGCACTTTTTAAGATGTTTCTCAGCTATCCTTATTTCCTCACTTGTGAAGCAACTTTTCAGCTCTTTACTCCATCGCTTGATTGGGTCATTTGTTTTCTTATGTCTTTGTTGTCTGAGTACTTTATATATTCTGTATGTTAATGCTCTGTCAGATGTATCAGTGGCGAAGGTTTCCTCCCACTCTGTGGGTTTTCTCTTCACTACATTGTTTCTTTCACTGTACGAAGCTTTTGAGTTTAATGAGATCCCACTTGTCAATTGTTGACCTTATTTCCCATGCAGCTGGTGTTTGATTTAGAAATTATTTTCCTATGCCTATGTCTTGTAGGCTGCTGCCAACATTTTCTTGTATCATCTTCAGAGTTTCTGGCTTAATGTTGAGGTTTTGTAGTTGACTTTAATTTTTATTGCATTTTTGGCAAATTTCATACAATATATTTTTCATATTTTGGTCCCATCCTTCTCTGTACCCATACTTTGATAGCCCCCACCCAATTTTATGTACTGTGACATATATATATATATATATATATATATAATAAAGCCTATAGGGTTTAATTTGTGTCTCCAAATGCATTTCAGTATGGGTCCCAAGACTGGGGACTTGGTTTAGCCTATCCTAATGTCGACCATCTTTAAAGAAAAGTGACTTTTTTCTCTCAGCAACTCTAAGTTGCTTAGAGTTCCTAGTCTAGGGTTGGGTCTTCTTCCTCACTTCCCCACCTGCCTTATCTTAAGCCAGACTCATTGCTTACCTTTTAAGATAATCTCTTGCTTCTATCATACTATTCTTGTAAAGATATCACTGTGGGGTTGCCGCCGGAATTTGTGGTGGGATCCACTTAATCCTAGGACTACCCATGTGGAAAGCCCGTGCAGGAAAGCATACCACATGTAGGCAGGTTGAGGTTCTAATGCAGAGAGAGAGTTTATTCCAACATGTCCACTTAAATATCCATCATGATTCAATTCGTCACTACACCCCACCCCATAGGTGTGGCCAAGGAGGTACCATTGGCTTAGAACCCACCCCATGGGTGGGGCCAGGAAGGTACCATCGGCTTAGAATCCAGCCCATCTAACTAAGCTTTCCCACCTATCACCAGTCAGATGCTCACTGAGTTTTTATCCTTGGATTAGACAAATGAATTATATGGACTTAAATCAATTCAAATTTGTTAGATAATCTAACTGCTTAATTCTTAATAAACTGTTTTGCTAACTTGGATTCACCTTGTTTTTTGCATTATATTATAATAAATTTTTGAATAGGGGTATATATTATGCCTTTTCTGAATGAAGTCTTTAGGTAAAATGCTTAGCTTTTCCTGGAAGTTTGTAGTTGTTTATGTGAAGGTATGTTGTACTTCCATGTTCTACTGTTTGCTATGATTTATAATACAGATTGATTTTCAGCCTCAGTTTTGGCTTGCTTAGTGTCCTTTAGAGTTGTGGTCAGGTCTAGAAGTTGAATCATGTGAAGAGAACCTATGCATTTTTGCTATACTAGAGCTTTCCTCCGGAAGGTTCAGGTGAACTTGCAGCTGAAATGCTATCATGTGAAATCAGTTATCTAATGGCAAAGGGACTCTGATTAGTCATGTTGAACAAGAGGACATGCAATGAACTCATACAATTAGGTTTAATGGCTGGGCATCATCTAGAAAGTTCAGTTAAGCTTTTATCAATTGATCACATATCAAATTTATTTGCTATTAGTACTGGTGCTTAAAAATACTTGGACTTTTAGGCTGCAAACCTTTTCCCTCATCCAGGGTCCTGACCAATGTCAACTACAGGCCTAGTACCAAGATATTAAAAGACTTAAAAGAGGGCACAGAGGCTCTCATCTACTTTGCCCTATCAGGAAAGGAGTGTTTTCTTCTGAAAGAACTGCTCTCTTGCCTCTAAATCCAACATGACATCATCTACTCATCCTGAAGGGCATGGGTCTTATGACTTGCCCATTACATATGAAACGAACAGAGAAGGGAGAAGTAACCAGCTGGCCCCATGTACCTGAGCGTGGCTCCCTAACCCACTTCTCCTGCTTCCCTGCTTCTCCTCACAGATATTAAGATCCAATGATAAAGATTCCTTTAGGTATCTGCCTTCCTTGGAAAGAAAGGGTGTGCAGCATTTTAGTCCTTAACTGTAGACAATGGTAGTGTGCTGAGTGTGTCACAGTATGCGGATGAACACAGACTGCTTTTCAAAGCTTTGCTTTCTGACTTCCACTTGTGATCTCTTCATAAAAATAAGTTCTATTGCCAAAGAACGGCATGTGTAAGTCCATTTTACTTTTGTGGCATTAACTGGTATATCATTTATTTTCTGAAGGAAGTCAGTGAATGGGTCTACCTGGAGTAAAGATGTTTGTTGTCAGGCTTTCTGAGAAATGAGGAGCCTGAGGGGAATCTCATTGATTTGCCAACTGTGTCACAGTCCATTTGAGGCAGAATGGCACATGCATGTGACAAATTGTTGACAAATGGCTGTGTAAAAAAAAAAGGGTGAGTGAAGGGGATGATGGAATAAACATCCTCGGATGGAAACCAGTGTCAATATTGAGATATTGACACTGGAATGTGCATATGAACGTGATGTCATGAGCTAGACCAATGGAGATATTAATAAGACTCACAGAGCTTTTCGGCAGGGTTCTCAGTCCAAACAGTTGTATCATATGTATATTGGTAAATATAACATGCGAATGGTATTAAATTATGCTATTTGTGTTTTCTAACTATAAGAAGTATACATATACGTAGATGCATATGGATATAGCATTGTTGACAGCAGTGTACTATATTTGTATATTCCTTATTAGTGTATATATTATTTATTTTTATTCATTCTTTGTATGAGTTTATTGCCTACATGTATGTAAAGTGCACGCATTGTCATGCAGTGTCTTCAGAGGTCAGAAGGGACCTGGAACTGGAGTAAGGACAATTGTTAGTCAACATGTGGCCACTGAGAAACCAACCTGGGTCCTCTGCAGCCAGTGCCCTTAAACAAGGAGCCATCTCTTCAGCCCCTTGTTAGAGTAAATTGACAGATTACTTTTTCATTTTTTAAATGATTTTATTTACATTATGTTTGTGTGTGTCTTTGTGTATCTGTGTGGTTCAGTGCCACATGTGACTGGGAGGCTACAGGATAGAAGAGAAAGCAAGATTCCTTAGAGCTGGAACTTTAGGCAGCTGTAGGCCACCAAATGTGGGTACTGGGAACTGAACTCAGGTTTCCAGGAAGAGGTGTATTGTTCTTAATCACTGAGCCATTCTCCAGCCTCCTATAGATGGTTTCTAAGGAGGTACCTGCCAGTAGAGTTCTTTCCCTGGACATTAACAATGTCATTGATATCCTATTCACATTTCATCCCAGTATAACTTGGATTGAAGTAGAAGTTACTAACAACTGGAAACAAAAATTAAATGTTAATATTTCTTTAAATCATAATAATATTAATCACTTTTAGTTAGATACCAACATTTATTCATTTTATTTTTACCCATAAAATGTGGATACTTGCAGTTAATTTCCCATTACAAAGTCTAGCACAGTATTTTAAGATAACTATCATGGTCAGTTTTATTTAAATTAAAAAGACACTGTTTTAAAGAAGGACATTTGCAAAGTTTTTCAAACTTGGTAACAGTTTGAAAAACAATAATTGATAATATTCACTTTGCTTTAATACATTTAGACAGTACACTCACTGTTCATATAAGTAACAGGTTACTTTTCCTATCGATTAACTCCCCAGATGGTTTTAATTTTTATGATGAATTTAATATATTCATGATTAGTTTTTATTGGTTACCACCTAAAGTGCTGAGTCAAGGGAAAGTTCAGACTGAACTTTGTCAGACTTACCTAGGAAAGAGTTTTAATATTTCATTGGAATCATTAAAAATAAAAATAATTTATCATTAATGATGGCAAAATAAAGGTGTCTGAAATGGCTCAAGGAAATTGTGAGTCTGTGCCAAGACACTGGTGCAAGTGGACCTTTATGACTGCTATCAGTCTCAGGTTTTTCAATGTCCCCTGTGGGAACCACACTGGCAACCCTCAATCTTGATCATTTGCCACAACTCACATTAAAAGCTTAGGACCTGAGTGGCCATCCTCAATATGTTGTAGGCAACTTAGCCTATTTTGTGATTACTACAGCATAGGAAAGCATAGCATGTATAACTGAAACTTCCAAGCTGGCCATCCAGAGCTATAGAGAAGAGACAAGGAAGCAAAGCAACTGATAGCTGTTGGGAAAGATTTTCCTTGGTTTTGCTTTTCTTTTTTCAATTAACATCTATTTTTAACCCGTTATTGAATGGAAAATGTACATATGTACATAGAGCTGTAATTAAGTTTATGTGATTCATTTCTTTCAGTTAATACATCTTTATATGTTCTACATGGTATTATAATTGTAAAATATAATTAAATTAAGAAAATTAAATTAAGAAAATTAAATTAAGCTCTTGTTATTACATATCATTAAGATGTTCTAGGACATCATCAATCAAGATAATATTCAAGATACATTTGTTGGGGGCTGGAGAGATAGCCTAGCGGTTAAGAGCACCGACGCTCTTGCAGAGGACCCGGGTTCTATCCCCAGCACCCACATGGCGGCTAAGAACCGTCTGTAACTCCAATTCCAGGAGAACTCCAGTTCCAGGGGAATCCGAGACCCTCTTCTGACCTCCGCGGCATTGCACGA
>VZQC01014258.1:218904-252000 GCA_009823505.1 Rhizomys pruinosus
CTCTCTCTTTTTTGTTCCCATTTGATTATATATTACTCCATAATGTACATACATACACTCCACAAATAAATCAAAGTTACAAAATCTGAAAATAAACTATAGGTTAATTCCAAAACACATATAGAGATTTACATTTTAAGAGTAAAGTTGCATGCATGTAAAAAGAAGTTAACTTTACATTCTCTCCTTTTTCTAGGATATGATTATTAGTATTCCTATATGATAGAATACACCATAGGATTACATAAAGATAAATTATGAATGGTTATAACATGTATCAATAAAAAGAGAAAATATTATTTTACAAAATATTTTTAACTGTTAAATATAATTTTTTTTTTTTTACCAAAAGATGTCATGTTTTCCCCAAGAAAGTGCTTGAAGATTCCCCCTTGGCAAGCCCAAACAACCATCAATCCTTCCCCTGTGCTCCACACTGGGATCCCTCCCTCCCATGGTCACCCAAATGAGGTCCAGCAAACGTGTGTCCTGTCTTGATATTCCTGCACTGGCCTCCATGACAGCATGGGTAATCAAACAATGGCAGTCTACTCTCTGAAGAGGCTGAAATCCCAGTAGTCACTCAGTCCACACACTGGACATCTCCCTATTCCCCATCTGGCATTGAAGGTTTGAAGGATTCTCAAGTTTTATATCTGAAATACAATTTCTCAGACTTTATTGATTATTTATTTCTGGTTATACTTTCCTTTTTCGATGCTTAAGGCCACACAATCAGCTCAGATTAATGAAGTTTTATGTTTTCTCAAGGTCAGTTGAGGATCTGGTCCTCAAGGGTCACCTGGTTTTTTGGGGATTTTTTTTTTGTTTGTTTTGTTTTGTTTTTTGGTGTTGGGGGGAGAGGTAGCCCCTGGCTCCTTTTGGTTTTTCAACCACCAGTTCCATCCACTTGAGGACACAGTTAGGTCTTGCTAGACAAGGCTTCTCTCTTTGAAGCATGAGCATACTTTCCTCTTTATAGGGTAGACACTGGCTTTAGTCCCATCAGTGGATCTCCAAGACCTCCCTGCACAGGGAAGACTGGTGACTCACATTTTGTTTTTCTGGGACTGTGCTACTTCACTTAACATAATATCTTCTAGTTCCATCCATTTACCTGCAAATTTCATGATATCACCTTTCTGTACCTCTGCATAGAATTCCATTATTTAGATGTACCACATTATCTCTATCAACTCGTTGGTTGAGGGGCACTTGGGTTGGTTCCAGCTTTTCACTATTGTGAAGAGAGCTGTTATAAACATGGCTGCACATGTATCTTTGCTGTAGGATGCGTCTTGTGGATATACACCCAGAAGTGGTATGGTTGGGTCAGGTGGTAGGCTCATTCCAAGTCTTTTAAGGTTCTCCACAATGCCTTCCATAATGGTTGTACGAGTTTGGATTCTCACCAGCAGTGGATGAGTGTTCCCCTTTCCCCACAACCTCTCCAGAATTTGGTACCATTTGTTTATCTGATCCTAGCCAGCCTTATAGGAGTGAGATTATATCTTAAAGCGGTTTTGATTTGCATTTCCTTAATTATTAGCAATGTTGAACACTTTTTATGATGTTTCTCTGCCATCTCTATTTCCTCAGTTGATGAATTCTCGGTTCAGCTCTTTACTCCATCTTTTGAGTGAGTCATTTGTTTTCTTCTTTCTTTTTTGAGTAGTTTATATATTCTCGAAGCTAGTGCTCTGTCAGATATATCGGCAATGAAGGTTTCCTCCCAGTCTGTGGGTTTTTCTCTTACTTCCCTGCTTATTTCTTTTGCTATACAGAAACTTTTGAGTTTTATAAGGTCCCAGTTGTCAATTGTCGACCTTGTTTCCTGTGCAGCTGCTGTCTGATTAGAAAGTTTTTTTCCTATGCCTATGTCTTGTAGGTTGCTACCAACTTTTACTTCTATCACCTTCAGAGTTTTGAGTTTCACACTGAAGTCTTTGATCCATTTGGAGTTGATTTTTGTACAAGGAGAGAGGTAGGGGTTTGATTTTATTCTTCTACAAGTGGTGAGGCAGTTTTGACAACACCATTTGCTGAAGATGCTGCCTTTCCTCCATTGACTCTTTTTGGCCCCCTTGTCAAATATGAGGTGGCTGAAATTGTTTGTGCTCAAGTTTGGATCTTCAGTTTTGTTTCATTGGTCTGTGGATCTGTTTTTGTGCCAGTACCAGGCTGTTTTTATGATTACAGCCCTGTAGTATAGATGGATGTCTAGTATAGAGATCCCCCTTGTATTGTTCTTTTCACTCAGGTTTGCTTTGAGTATTTGCTTTGAGTATTTGTTTGTCCATATGAATTTAAGGATTTTTTTCCAAAGCGTGTAAAGAAAGTCTTGGGGATTTTAATTGGGGTTGCACTAAATCTGTATATTAATTTTGGTAGAATGGACATTTTTACTATATTAATTTTTCCAATCCATGAGCATGGGAGGTCTTTCCATCTTCTGATGTCATTTTCAATCTCCTTCAGGGGTTTATAATTTTTGTTGTAGAGATCTTTGGTGACTTTGGTTAGGTTTGTTCCTAGGTATTTTATTGTTTTTGCAACTGTTGTGATTGGGAAGGTCTCCTTATATTCCTTCTTTATTTGCTTGTTGTTGGTGTAAAGGAAAGCTACCAATTTTTCTAGTTTAATTTTGTATCTCAACACATTACTGAAACTCCTGATCGTTTCTAGGAGTTTTCTGGTTGAGTTTTTATTATCCCTTAGATAAAATATCATATCATCTGCAAAGAGGGATAGTTTGACTTCCTCTTTTCCAATTAGTAGTCCTTTAATTTCCTTCTTTTGACTTATTGCCCTAGCAAGTGTTTCAAGCACTATATTGAAGAGGAGTGGTGACAGGGGGCAGCCTTGCCCAGTTCCTACCTTTAAGGGGAATCCTTCTAACTTTCTTCATTTAGGATGATGTTGGCTGTGGGTTTCTTGTATATGGCTTTGATTATTTTGAGGAATGATCCTTCCAATCCAATTCCCTCTAGGACTTTAAGCATGAAAGAGCATTGGATTTTGTCGAAGGCCTTCTCTGCATCAATTGAGATGATCATGTGGTTTTTGTCCCTCATTCCATTAATGTGTTTTATGATATTAATTGATTTGTGTACATTGAACCATCCCTGAATCTCTGGTATGAATCCAACTTGATCATGATGGATGATCTTTTTTGATGTGGGTATGTATTCGATTTGCATGCATTTTGTTGAGAATTTTTGCATCTATGTTCATTAATGAGATGGGTCTATAGCTTTCTTTTTTGCTTGCATCTTTGCCTGGTTTTGGTATTAGAGTGATGCCAACTTCATAGAAGTAGTTTGGGAGAATTCCCTCTGTTTGTATCCTTCTGAACATTTTGAGTAGCAGTAGTTGTAGGACCTCTTTAAATATTTTTTTTTTTTATGGAAGTCTGCCATGAAACCATCTGGACCAGGGTTTTGTTGTTGTTGTTGTTGGTAGGCTTTTAATTACATCTTCAATTTCCTCAAATTTTATGGGTTTGTTTAAGCTGTCAGTCTGTTCTTAGTTTAGCTTTGTCAATTCCCAGGATTTCAAATATTCATCCATTTTGCTTAGGTTTTCAAATTTAGTAGAGTATAGGTTTTTGAAGTATTCCCTTATGATTTCCTGGATCTTTTCGATGTTTGTTGTGATGTTTCCTCTTTCATCATGAATTCTATTGATTTGGAGTTGCTCTTTCTTTCTTTTGGTTAACTGGGCTAGAGGTCTATCTGTCTTGTGTATTCTCTCAAAGAACCAACTTTTGGATTCATTGATTTTTGTATTGTTTTCTTTGTTTCTATTCCATTGATTTCTGCTCTGATTTTTTGTCATTTCTTCCCTGTTGTGTGCGTTAGTAGTTACTTTTGTTGTTGTGCTTCTTTTGAGGGGTTTTAGCTGCAGGGTTAACTCATTTATTTGTGCCCTTTACTTTTTTTTCCTTTCCGTTTTTTTAATGTAGGCACCAGGGCTATAAACTTCCCTTCTTAGGACAGCTTTTAAAATACCCCATAGGATTTGTAACAGAATTAACCTGTGTATTATTGTACTCTCATTGTTTATTTAGTTCACAAAGAAAGCTTTATTTCTTTTCTTATTTTTTCCTCTTATCCATTCATTGTCATTCAACAGTCTTCAATCTAGTGTGTGTTTTTAGTCTCCATGTGTTTCTATAGACAGTAGGGCTAATCCTGGCCGGTCATTGTTGATAATTGAGCCTTTATAGTGCATTGTCGGTCTGATAGGAAATGCATTGAAATTATTTCAATTTTCTTGCATTTGTTGAGTTTTTTTTTTTTTTTTTTTTTTTTTTTTTTTGTTATGTTTTTTGTTTTGTGTCTCAGTATGTGATCTATTTTGAAGAAGTTTGTGTGGAGTGCTGAGTGGAAAGTGTATCTCTGGTATTCTTCATTGCTTGGTGCGAATATTTTGGGTGAGATGTCTGTGAAGATCCATTTTCTGCTTGTATCTGTTTCAGTCAGATTGTCTGATCTGTCTGCTTTATTCTTCTGCGTGATCTGTCTAAGGGCGGGCTCAGTGGCGTATTTGAAGTTCCCCCACATATGATGTTGTGTGGGTGTGGATCTGTTGCCTTGAGAGTTCCTGCAGGTTTAACTATACCATATTGTGTTTATAAAGATTGATGCACCGGAGTTTGGTACATATATACATATTTCTGATTGTGAAGTCATCATGGTTAATTTTTTTCCTTAATTAGGATGTAGTGGCCTACTTTGTCTCTTCTGATTACTTATACTTTGAAGTCTCATTTTTGTCTGATATTAAAATTAGCACTCCTGCTTTCTTTTGGTACCATTTGCTATGAACATTTTTTTACATCCTTTCAGTTTGGTTGCTTATTCCTTGAGGGTGAGATGGGTTGTTTTGAGATAGCAAATAGATGGATTCTGTTCCTTAATCCATTCTTCCCCAGTCTATGCATTTTGGTTGGGTAGTTTAGTCCATTAATATTCAAGGTAATAACTGAGAGATGTATGTTGCTTCACAACAGTGTAGTTTCTGTTTGCATTTTTGGCCTAGGTTTCTACTTTTGCAGTTGTCCTTTTAATAATTTCCCTTTCAAAGTGCATGGGGATAGTTGCTCCCTTTCTCCTTGGCCTTATGAAATGCTCAAGTATAGTATTCTCTGAAGTGTTGGTTTTCCAGAAATGTATTAGTATTCTTTCATCTTGTTTAATATCATGGAAGATTTTCTCTCTACTTCAACTACAATTGACATTCTTGGCTATAGTAACTTGGGTTGGTATCTATTGTCCATTAGCACTGGGAATGATTTTGGTGCATTTTCTTCTTGCTTTCATTGTTTGTGCCACTGAGATAAAGAAAAGTCAGCTGTAATTCTAATAGGTTTTCCTTTATAAGTAACTGTTTTTTTTCTTTTGTGGCTTTTAGAATATTTGTCTTACTTTTGCTGTCTAGTGTTTAAATTATGAAAATGATGTGGGGACTCCTCTGTTCGTGTCATATTTGGAGTTCTATGTGCTGTTTGTATTTGTATGGGTTTGATCTATTTTTATAGGTTTTTGGGCGGGAAATTTTCATCTATTATTTCTTTGTTGAAGATCTGATCAATTGCCCCCCTTCTCTTGGGATTCTTCTCCTCTCCTCTAGCCCTATGATGCAGAGGTTTGATCTTTTAATGGTGTCCCACACTTCCTGCTTTGTTCCCATTTTCCTGTATTTTTAAATTTTTTCATAGTCTTTACCTGAGCTTTTTAGTATAGCTCTCTGTTTATCTTCCAGGTCTGATATTATTTTTTTCTGCTCCCTCCGTTAGCTCACTCCTCAGGCTTGTTCCCCCAATTCTTTCCTTCTTTGATTTATGTGTTGTGTATTTCATACATTCATTTCTCAGATTCAGTTCCAGGGCAGTATTCCCTTCCCTTCCCCCCACTCCACCCCACCCCATCCAGATCATGCATTCTGCCAATAACTGTCCCTCTCTTTCAGGGTCTTTCTTCATTTTAAGCAATAAGTGATATCTTATGAGTACAAATATCCTTTTTGTAAAACCAATTTGCAAAGCAGTTGTGCCCAAACCCACACAGTTCATGGTTCCCACCATCCAGCAGGGGGAAGGGCTGTTATGTTCAATCAAGTTGATCAAAATGAGTGTCTCGGCACCTATATTGTTGTAGTTTCACATTCACCCCAATTGCAGCATTTACATTCTACCATGCCCCCTCTTCGGCAGTGATGTTTCCCTAGGCTTAGAAAAAAGGGCACAGGTGGACAATGAGAACAAAAACAGTCTGCTTTCTCTGAAGCTTTTGTCTTGGACTCTGGTCAAAATTCTGGCTGTTTCCATTCATTGGCTGACAGTTTGTCCAGAATAACCTTAACCTACTAATAACCTTTCAATCCTACTAATGAAAAACAAGCAATTAGATATATACGGTGGTATTTAAACCATACTACATTGTTTATGGTATTGTAGGTTACTTTGGTGTAGATGCAGATGTTTGGATGGTATGTTATGTTAATGCATGAATTACCTTTTTTCTGTTAAATATGACAGCGGTCTTACTGTGCTATACATCTCTAACCATTTAGAGGATGTAAGCTTGTGGATCAGCTGGCTGTGTTATTCCTCCAAGAGAGAGCCAATAGCCAATTTAGGATTGGCGATATACAGGCACCATGGCTGTGGTTTCTTTTATTGTTTCCACTTCCTTTTGGAACAGGTTCCCAATTCTATGTAGCTCCTTGCTTCGCCTGGTTGCGTATGGTTGGTTATTTTCCATTATATCATGGATCTTTTCAATGTTTCCATTTCCTTCCGTTGGATGTTGTCAATCCCCCCCCCCCCCAGTTTTCTTTTCCCGGAGTTTGTCATTTTCTCCTTTAGTTCTTTCCAAAGATTATTATCATTTTTTTCCCTCTAGGTCTTTTCTGGTTTTTCATTCTCTCCCCTGTCCCCAGGAATCTTTGAATATATATGTGATTATTTTACCTGTGCTACCTCCAGGAGGGTCTCTTTGTGGGAATCCTCCACAGTTTCAGTAGACTTTTATTGTGGAATTAATATCGGGTAGCGTTTCCCATATTGTTCCTTCTTTGTGCTCTTGGCATGTGGGTCTCCTTGCCTGTATTTCTTGATGCCTACCTCACTCGTTGAAGGGATCACTTTCTCTATTCTTCTCTTTATTTAGTAGGCGTATTGGCATTGTCCTGGATCAGGGCTTTCAGTATTGGGTTTATATTGTGACATATAGGCTCACCTCTTACTCATATGCTCTTTTTATTCTGCAAGACGCTCCGAATCTCTCGTGGGTAACAGCCATATGACTCCCTCTTAGCCCTGTGCTCCTTCTGCTGCTGCCAGGCAGTTCCTCTAGGTTGGTTATTAGGCTGATTTGAAACACTCTCTTTTGGAATCCAAGTTGGGTGGAGTGGGGACTATAGACCTGCATCTAGTCCACATCCCCTGTACCGTGAGCTCAGCTGCGGTTGGGCCTGGCCGCTGCTCGTGCCTGGTGGCCTAGCTTCTCCTTCCCACTAGCTCCCCTCCCAGACGTCGGGGGAATTGGGACAAGGCTGTTGAAGCCTTCAAGGCACCTGCCAACCGACGACCAAGTTTCCTCAGGACAAGAGATTACAACCTCTGAAATATATGCATTGTTTGCAAATGTACCACAACTTGAGGGCCCAAGTGTACTCGATCAACCTCCAACACACGCACCTGCTCTTATGTTTTACCAGAAAATCCAGCATGTAAATTTTTACTAACATGTGCTTCTAAGCACCCCATAGCAAGTACATCGAATTTATACTGAAATATCTTTTCATATACAATATTTTATATTATTTACTTGGGATATTTGATTATAAATGGCTAATATAAAATGAAATTCTGTGGCTTTACAATATGGAAGACAGATTTGTGTTTCAATGGTTTTTCTGCTCTGTCCTTCCCTTGAGTTGACTTTACCTTTAATCCATGACACCATTTTATACGGTTTTTCCTGAGTTTCAACAAACATGAGATATGCTTTTCTACATACACCACCCACATGAGTAGGTGGGTTAGGAGCTTCCATCACTTCTAATAAAAGCATGACACCAGATGCTGATGGAAGGAGCAGAGATTCTCTTTCAAGCATGAGACTATTGTTGGTAGGTTAATGGGGCTCCAGTGGATAAACCCACACTGAAGGACATTGGGGGAGGCAAAGAAGGGTCTACAGGCCTCATTGTATGTATAATAGAGCTCATTATGTTTGACAGGGAAGGGAGGTTGTGTAAAGGAAGGAGATGTAAATGCCATCATATTATTTTGTATAAAAATGAGAAAAGTTCAGGCATATATGCCTGAACTAATTTGGGAAAATATGAGAAATTAGCACAAAAAAGCATCCATATAAAAAAACAAAGAAAAAACAAACACAAACAAACAATAAAATCAGTCTTATTTGTGAAAGTCATATACTTATCTCCTCCAGGGTATGCATGATGTGTTTCAATTCTGGGGAAATGGAATCTGTTCAAGCTTTCCAAATCAATAAATCAAAAGTCTGAATCAAAAAAAAAAAAAAAAAAAAAAGAGAAAAGTTGGACTAAAAATCGTCTTTCTCATTTTCTTTCTTCATTAATACATTTCTTCTAATGGATATATTATATTCAAATGTTTAGTCTTAAGCAATCAAAATCTTTGGTGAAAAATTTTATTCAATCACATTTTCATGGGGAAATTCTATACATTAACAAGTTTTGTAGAACCTAGGAGTTTTATAGAACCCAGACAAGATGCTAGACATAATCTTTGCATTCAAACAGCCACCTATCAGTAAAACTGACAAACATTTAGAAATATCAATTGGGCCTTGGGACATGTGTCAGTAGGTAATGCATGTGCAATACAAGAGTAGAGGCCTGAATTTAAACACCTAGCACCCACAATAAAATCAAGTCATGGTGGCACAAACCAATGATCCCAGGCTGTGCATGCAGAGACAAGAATGTCCCTCGGGTTTACTTGTCAGCCAGTCTAGCTCAATGGTGAAATTATCTTTTCTCTTTTTTTTAATTTTATTTATTTCATGTTGTGTATTTGAATGTCTGCTGCCATGCAAGTTTGTTCTGCGACCAGTGTCGTCAATGCCGTGGAGGTCAGAATTGGGTCTCGGGTTCCCCTGGAACTGCATTTCTCCTGGAATTGGCGTTTCAGACGGTTCTTGGTCGCCCTGTGGGTGCTGGGGATCGAACCCGGGTCCTCTGTAAGAGCGGTCGGCGCTCTTAACTGCTAGGCCATCTTTCCGGCCCCAGTGAATTATCTTTTAATTGAGAGACACTATCTTGTAAAATAAGGTAGAGAGCAATTGAAGAACTCATCTGGCCTTGACCTCTGCCCTCCACATGCATGAATATACACATGCACACTCACAAACATACATGCACATGCCTGCATGAATACATACATACAGAACACACATTTGCATGTGCATGCATACAAACAGAGGAATATGCAAGTAATCACGATGAGCAAATGAAGAAATAAAATTCCAATTTCTGCACCCCACCATTTAAAAAGAAAGATCTTCTGGAAGACAAGGAACATCAACCTACATACAGAACATTAAAAATATTCTTAATTGTAACATTAGTATTAAATATAATCCATGAACATCTATGTAACAGTATGACATATGTAAAATCAGTATAGGAACTTTGGACCTTTCTGACTTCTCATGGAATCTAATTTCCTTTTGACAAGTTGGTAAACTTTACATTGGCAAAATGACAACTGAATCATGTGGCACAAAGGCAATTTTTTAAATGTTCCTAATTTATCATATTGTTTTCTGAAAAGGAATGAAATATTGATATTCAATGAAAATATTAAGCATTTGCTGTGATGTTCAAGGAAGGTCAATGTTAATAAGCTTGGTATGTCTTGAGCCTTTTGGTGGCTGTGCTGAGATCTGAGTTTGAAAGAAGCATTGGCTGAGGGACAGATGAGCCAGGATGCATGGCCAGCCTTCTATATGGACCCAGGTTCCACACAATCCTGTCTCAGGCTGCTGCTAGAGCCCACAGGGCATAATTCAAATGAACCTCCATCTATAAAGCTGAGACTAATAAGAAGCAAGGAAAAGAAGACTGAAAGTGTTTGCACTTATGTGTTGAGCGAGCTCTTGAATTCCCTGTCACTCACCTAGCAGATTTCTGCATAAATACATTCCATTAAATGTCTGTGCTGGGACTCATAATTCTCTTCCCCATTATCACTGCAATTTCCTCTTTCTCTTTCTTTATTACAATTTAAGAAATATTATTTATGATTTCTATGGTTCATCTAACAAAGCATCAGCAGGAAGCAATGCTAAGTGACAGGATTTTAAAAATACTATCGTGTTTCTTTATACACCCTACTCATTGTTTTTCAATGTCCTCTGTAGACATTGCAATTAAAAATACATTATTAATAATTTGATAGCCCCTGTGATTTCTTTTTGGAGCCCTGGAGAATGCTATTACTATTAGCTTTGCTTGATGGATTTATTGCTATTCACAAAACAAAGACACACTGAAAAGGAGCATAGTAATATGCTTTTATCTTAATAGGAGCATCTCAGTCCTGAAATTAACTTTTATGTTTTGACTAGAAACTGTAAGTGGATAAACTGATTGTCATGATATAAAATGTATACCTGTGTTTAGAAATAAGAAATAGCACAACTTGTTGTAGAGAATCATTTATTTAAATACTTTTATTGATGATTTGTGTATTTCATATGTTATCTTTCAGTCCAATTTAGACACATTCCCCCCTCCCTGCCCCCTACACCACCCTGGTTCATGTCTTGGATCTTCCTCTCAGTCTTTCCAAAGATTTTCACTGCAGAGGCTTGTTGTTTGGGGCAGAATTTAACTGTCAGTTAGTTAATTAATCAGTCAGTTCTTTGACCCAGTCTTTATGTTGTTGTTGTTCCCTCCCCAGTGTATTGCTCCAACAAATGCATATATATAACCATCACATATGTATCAAAATTACGACCTCTGAGAATAAACTGTATGTTAATTCCAAAATGGTTAAACATTCACATTTCCCCTTTTAATTTTATATTACTCTAAGATATGTATATGTACCTTCCACCCATATACAGTAATTACAGATTCTGAAAATAAGTGATAGGCCAATTCTAGAGCCCACTAAGAGATTTACAGTAAAACAGCACAGTTGCTTTCAGATAAAAAGAAATATAACAGTAATGTTGTTCAGCTAGCCTTTCAACTGGAGATTTTGTGTATCCACAACTGAGGGTAGCCATTTTTGGAATGCATATTTCCCCTTTGATTTTATATTACTGTAACATAAACATACATACATACCCTCTCCCCATGTACCACAATTACAAAGTTTTAAAATAAGTTCATTCTAGATCCTATTAAGTTATCTACATTATAATGGTACAGATGTTTTCAGGTAAAAGAATATATATATATATATATATATACTCTTATTATATATATATATAGCTCAGTTTGCCTTACTACTAGGTATTTGGTGCGAGCATCCATAGATGAGGGATACCATTTGTCATTTGATTTTCTGTGACTGTGTTACTTCACTTAGCATAATATCTTCTATTTCCATCCATTTACCTACAAAGTTCATGATGTCATCTTTTTTAAATTTTTTATTTTGTTTATTTATGTGTATGAATGTATTGTCTGCATGTAGGTTTGTGCACCCATATCATGCAATGCCGCGGAGGTCAGAAGAGGGCATCGGATTCCCCTGGAACTGGAGTTCTCCTGGAATTGGAATTACAGACGGTTCTCAGCCGCAGTGTGAGTGCTGGGGATCTAACCCGGTCCTCTGCAAGAGCAGTTGGCGCTCTTAACCGCTAGGCCATCTCTCCAGCCCCGACGTCATCTTTCTTTACTGCTGCATAGAACTCCATTGTGTAGATGTACCACATTTTCTCTATCCATTCATTGCTTGAAGGGAGAATCTTTAACTTAGAAATATATATAACACTCTCAGAAACAGCTTGTCCAACAAAGCAGAATGAGTATTCAAGTGCTAATTTTCATGGCATAGCAAAAATTATTTACCCGTAGCTTTATAGGAGCAATATTTTAATAATTTCCAGTCACTGTATATGTGTACAATATATGTATGTAATCATAAGTCTCAAAAGAACAGCCTATACACCTTGGCAAATATTATCCCATAAACTTTAAGTCCTTGAACTGCTGGTTACCTCAATAATCTAACCACTACAGGGATGGTCGGGTAATAAAGGAACTGGAAGTTAGTGACAACGTTTTCAAATTAGAAAGAATGGTAGGAGTTTGACAGATTAAGTATGTCTTCAGGATCCTTGTAATCCTCCCAGTTCTTAGTACAAGAAAAATGATGCCCACCATTAAGCTGCTGAAGGAGCAGCAATGCTTATACCAAAGTAATCTGCACAGTGTAGCTTGTATCCTTGATTAAGACCAATTAAAATATGCATAATTCAGTAAATGGTTAAAAAGTAATTTCCAAGTACAGAAATTGTAAGAGATAAATTATAAAAGGATTTCCCAAGCCCCAATGATATAGAAATGAAGATTTTCTTCAATACATGCATATATTAACTTTTGTCCACTTTTCACAAGAGCTTTTCCAAGCAGTGTAGAGAATTCAAGGCCCATGTCTTGTCTTTATATAATTGTTAGATTGAAATGTATGCCCTTATATTGTCTCATTTTTTTAAGAAACATCTGCTGCATGTACATAAAAGTTGTCTCTGTTGACAAGTTCTCATGCATAACTTTTCTTTGTAATTACCTATATCCAATATTTAATTATGAGACTAGATGCTTTTCTTAGCTTCTGGGAAGATAATTTATCTGTCACTTCATAAATAATTCCCTATACATAATGCATTATATAGCCACTAAATAACCAGTATTTTTAGAGAACACTTATACGGAGTTTTTGTTTTTCATAATACAGAAGAATTTACCTGTTGGTTTGCATATTAAATGATTATGAATATTTGTCTCTAGTTATTCCATGGGACAATTGTATTAGATGGTAGGTTTGTAAATAATGGAGGATAGCAGTTAAGGAGGTAAAGCAATGCAGTATGAACAGAGAAACCTTGATCGTTTTCCTTGATAAGTAGTTAGTGAGGTCAGTAGATCCAAATGGCTCTCAAAGTCCCCACAATCAGTTTGGATATCTTATACAGTTCATCCCATTGAAACATTGGTGGGATTTGCTAAAAACTATTTGTGCATACAATTAAAATTATTAATCACAAAAGAACCAAAAAAGGTTGATAAAAGGTGTTCTAATAAAGCCAGGTTGCACATTTAAAGAAGTCAATCTTATCTTGGGATGAGCTGGAAAAAAGTAAAACTGAAACTTGATAGAAAAGTTATCAGAAAGAATGTCCGTAGAGACTGAAAATAGTCCAGGCAGACAGTGGGCATGGATATAATACCACAGTCTTGAGACAACACTGAACTAAATTCTACCAACAACCAAGAAAAGAAATATGTATCGAAGCTTGGAGTCCTGGCTACCATCTTCATTTCCGTAATGTGACACCCTGAGCAGATAACCTTCCTAAACCATACAAAGAGTTCTGATCTTCAGAAACAGTGAAATAATAAATATGAGTTACTTTTATTCTTTAAGTTTATAGTAACATATATCCTAAAAGAATTATACAGTCAATCAAATTCAAAGTTCTTTAAGTACCCTTGGAAAACATCTTGAACTAGTGACATTTAATATGAGTTCTAGGGAATTATACATAACACAGAGCATGTGGAACACAGAGGGAAAGGAGACATATGAATCCAAGGAGGAGAGAAAGCTCATGAAATGGAATACAGTATGAATGGAATACAGTAGGCTATAAGAAGGGAAAAAAAAAACATTGCTACATGTCACTGATTAAAACATTTTCCAGATTTTAAGGGTTCTGTACAATTAAGAGTGGCATGGCAGACTGAATAAGAAACCTCAAAACCCATCAGCTCCTCTTTCCAAACCTATCTAAGTAAAAAATCTAGAAGCTTCTTACTGTGTAACAAACTTAGCTTGTAGATAGAATGGAGTTAAAGTATGTGATGCAATAAGATGTTCTGTGGAAGAACCTTGCTTGCTATTTTAACCGCCCTCCCAGGAGACTTATTAAAAAAGAAACAGGAAGTTAAAATAGAGAAAGATGAAAACAGCACTGATTTGCTTTAACGTCAGGAAGGAGTCAAGAGGCAATAAATGATGTATACACTCTGGAAACTATGAAAGCAAGAAATGTAGTCTATTCAGAAGGAACGCAACAGTGAAAACAACCCAATCTATCCCGAAGCTACAATATTATAAATCTGAGTAGACTCCACCATATCAATTACTTCCAGGAATTCTAGTAAACTAATACAGGGATCCAAAACTAGGGATTATTACCTAACAGAATGATAATGTTACCACTGTGAAAATACATTTCAATTTAAAAGATTCATATGTGATGTTTTTCCTCACAAACATACAATAAGAAAATGGAGAGTTATTAAATAAAATTAATAAACTGGCATACTGTCCCTTTATGTTGGGACAAGACCGTAAAAGGCTTTGTCATGCACATGACCAGCTCTCATGAAGAAGTTGTTAAAGCCATCCTAGAAATGTAATGCAAATTATCACTGACATCTTCACACTGAGGATAGCATGGCATTTACAAGTCATATTTAAAAAGTACATAATGTTTCTTTTTTGCCCTAGGGTTTTAATTTCATGAGAAACTATATTCTCTTAAAATTGATAAAGTAAGGTAATATACATTTTATTTGCATGTATATTTGGTAGTAAACATTAAAATTGTGTTTTTATTAGTTTTCTTTTATAACAGTGTCATCATTTTGAAAAAAAAAGTTCACAAATGCTAAAGTTCTCACTGAAATTGTGTTGATAGTAGAAATGCTCATTTAGCTGGATTATTTTTCCTCTAATTGAAATCTGCATCAATCAAATTATCATGCTGCATTCCAGAATATGAATCTAGTTTTTCCAGAATACAAGCGTAGCTTAGTATCTAATTCTTTATGATGATGTTAAAATTCTTAAAAGAAACACTACTTAAAAGTGTAGGTGGATATGGATGTTTATAATGTGGAACATGCTCAATGGGTGGTTATATTCATTGGGGGGTTGAGTATTTTCTTAATGGTGGCTTGGAGAAACTTAGAAAGGAAAACACATTTTTTTTTTCAAAAATGGGACTGATGGCTTAGAGTAGTACTATGGTAAATGTATATGTGTGATGATATGAGTTTGATCTTCAATGCTGTGTGAGAAGTACACACACAGACACACAGACACGCACACACAGACACACAGACACACACACACACACACACACACACCAGGGTGAGAGTGAGACAACAATAGCAGAATTCAGATATTCATAAAAATATGATGAGGTGAAAAGTGCATCAACAATATGGTCAAGGCTTCATTTCTATGTAGGAGTGTTGAAGAAGTGCATATGACCAATATTAAGGTATGGTGATAATTTTTTTAAAGATTTAAAGAGCCGGACGTGGTGGCGCATGCCTTTAATCCCAGCACTCGGGAGGCAGAGATAGGTGGATCTCTCTGGGTTCAAAGCCAGCCTGGTCTACAGAGCGAGCTCCAGGACACCTGGTACTAAAACGGAGACCCTGTCTCAAAAATACCNATATGCCTGAACTAAATTGGAAAATGATGTGTGAAATACACAAAGCATCAAAAAAAAAAAAAGATGTAAATCAAACTTCTTTAGATCCTTGTAAAACTTACAATGAATCTGTTCTACAAATTGAAAATAAAAAAAAATAGGTTAAAAACAAGAGCCAGCATTCTAGAACATTATTTGGCAATGAATACTGTGAATTTTTGTCATTGAGGCAGATAGAAGGCAAGAGTGAGCTACTTGAAGCTTTACGTAGACTCTGGAATCAACTGTGAATGGTTCTTATTAGGTGGGATTATCTTTCTTTTCTCTCTGTTCCTCCCAATTTTATTAATCCAGTTTTATGATATGTAGATTTGAATTCTTCTCAATGTTATCATTGATTGGGGAGATATGAAAGAGGAAGAATGATAATATTTCAAAGTATCTATAAATTACTTATTAATAAAAAATAAGATATTTTTAATAATAATCTTACATTTCTGTTAAAATTTATTTATCTATGATATTCTTAGAAGTTAAACCATCTTTTCAAGCTGTATTCAAACACAGAAAATCAACTATTTTCATTTTAATTTTGTAATATGATAATATCAAGAATTTTGAAAATTCCTTGGAAAAACATCTTAAAATTATGAGTTATTAAATATTATAAATAATGTACATATAAGTTCTCTCTATTTCTTATTAAATATGGGACAAATTAAAATATTTTTAAACTGTACATATTAATAAGTTATATTCTAAGAAATTCAAGAGAGGGAACATGAAGCCATTCCCCATTAATGTGAGTTGAACTGGACTGGCCCTGCCATCCAACTAGGGACTTATCCTGCTGAATACAAATCATTTCCCAACACCCATATCACACAGGATCTGTGTCCTTGCAGACCAAGGTACAAACTGAATCACTTCATACTCATTACTGAACACAGATTTAATCAAGAATATGTCCACCTCACAGAATAGTTAATATTCCTCTTTCTCTTTTCCTGATGTTTCTGCTCCAGCTAAAGCTTTAGCTTGATCTGATGCCCCATTGTGCAAAAACTACTCTTCCTTGAACAGTGTCTTAGTTATGTATGAGCTGGGACACACTGTCAAACATCTGTCAGTATCTGTCACAAATAGAACTGTATATTATATGGCATTTCTTCACTGTTTAAGTTTGCTCACTTCAACTTTGCTCAGTCAGAAGTGCTTCTGAGATCTTTTGCTGGGATATCAGTTCAGAAAACTTTTCTTTAGAGTAGAGAGCATTAGACTACTGGCATCCCAATTTCCATGGTGGAACCAATCTCCTACATTTTATGAAAATATATTCCGTGAGGTTGTTACTTTCCTAGACCTGCTGTAGACACAAACTGAGTGAGTCAGCCAGCAGACATTATTGGTTCATGAATTTGGAGGCTAGAAATATGATATCAAGTGCTTAACACTATGATTATCTATGAGGTCTGTGAGGAAGATCCTGCTTCATGTTTCTCCTCTGGGTTCCTGGGTCTTGCTGGCAATTTCTGGCAATTTAATGGATAGAAGAAGAATGACCACAGTCACTATCTTCACTCTCATTTGGATTCCTTCTCATTTTTATGTGTGTCTAAATATGTCTTTTGGATAAGACGCAGTATAATCAAATTATGGTTCAATTAATAACTCTGAAATGATCTGATATCCAATATAGTTTATGTCCTATGGTACTTGGGGCTTACTATAACTTACAATTGAAGATGAAACAGCTATAAGTGTGCTTTAATAAATGAAATATAAGGCTATATTTGCTCATGAGCTTTTATTAAATTCCATGTATATACAGTTTTCAAATGAGCCTATTCAATTGAGATTCTCTCCTAGTCATGTGTTTCATCAAAGACACAATTTTGATAACAATACTTGAGGGTCAGATGCAGAATTCCTGTCTATGAGGGAATCAGAGAAGCTCCTGAAGCAATGTAGGCTATTGCTGTTGTCCTAAAACACCAACCAGAATATAATGGTAAATCCCTAGTCTTGCTGAAGACACCACACACTTTACTACTTATTTATTATTTTTGGTTTTTGTTGATTGTTTTATGAGAGGGTCTCCATAGTCCCACCCTGCCTTGATTTCATGATGGAGACCAGGGTGACCTCTATCTGGCAGAGATCCACTTGCTTCTGTCTCCCAAGTTCTGGGATGTAAGGTCTGTGCCTACGTTCCCAGAAGGACAGACAACATTTTAGATATGAACTACAGAAGTCAAACTGGAGCTTTCTGGAAGCTTCCTTAATGATAATTGGCTTCCTTATTTTCAGAAGGTGTTTTGTTGGTTGTGGGAGGAGCTGTAGATCTTCCATGCTATAATACAGACTTAACAGGCAAGATATACCTACTGATTTAATATGGCATGGCTGTTCGGATTTGAGATTCATTACACAAGGGTAAATATAGCCATGGTTTTACAAACCTGGTCAAATGCCTATAACTGGGGAGTTTTTAAGCCTATGTCAGGTAGTAGATTGTACTACTGATGTTTGCTAAATGGACATCTTGTCAAAGAGCCTTCAAAATATTTATGTTTCTATTCATACTCTAGTGCTGTTCTTAGCACAGCTCTAGTCATTACCTGCTATTCTTTTTTTCATCTTTTAGCCCATTTATCTGAATTACAGCCAATACAAAGACCATGAGAATCACCTCAAAATCAAAAGCAGGATTTGGAATCTCCAGCTAGCCACTAGACTTTTAGGAAGCACTTCATATACCTACAATTTTTGAAAACATGTTTTGTGGGTTTGGTTGCCTAGGTCCTAATCAATAGTTTCTCCATTTTCTGATTGGTACCCGGTCCTTTTGGTTATCATCTGGGCTGAAGGGAACTCCAGGCTTAGCTCAGTGCCCTCATCCAGCTGCAGAAGCTCAAGAGACTCAGTGTTTCCACCTCTCACTTCCTCTCATAGATAAAGAGGTACATAATGTCAATGTATCTAATATTTGATACGTTCTTCATATTTGATCTTTGAAGTCTGCGTGGTATAAAGGCACTTGGAAGCTTGAGAGATGACCTCATAAAATCATTAGCAATAACAGCTAGTGTGACAGCAGTGATTTTGGCAGAATGAACCAGAAAGAGGTGTGTATTAAGGGTGACATCTTAACCATGATGTTGTAGACAGGAGGTATTTATGTGTTATTATTTTTACTGCTGTTGTTGTTCTTGCTGTTTCTTTATGCACTTTCAATGTAATTAAAATAATGATTAAATTTTGGTATTAGAATATTTCTAAAATTATGCCAAATGGGATTATCTGACCCAAACAAAATGTTATTCCAGTAACATAATTCTCCAAATGTAAATAAATATCATTAATACATGGATAAATATTTTAAAGTAAATGCATTGACATCAGGTAAAGTTAAATATAAATACAACATTCATTAAATATACATATTTGTATCATTCTTTTAATATTGAATTTGATTTAAAACACATGTATTTCAGGCAATACTTGCAATGTATAAAGAAACATAATTTGTTCTGGGGGTGGTGGAGCATTCCTTTAATCCTAGCACTTGGGAGGCTGAGGTAGGCGGATTTCTCTGAGTTCAAGGCCAGCCTGGTCTACAGAGTGAGTTCCAGGACAGCTGGAACTACAGAGAGACCCTATCTCTAAAACACCAAAAGAAGCCCCATAATTTGTATGAGAGTGCAATAAACTGTGAGTGAATAGAGAGAGTTTGAAGGAATGTTCCTTATATACCATTCATTTTAAGTTATTATTTTTAATTATTTTAAGCTGCTTAAATGTAGCCAGAAGTGGTGTTCCATGACTTCATTGACAGTGATTTGGAGGCAGAGACAGGAAGAACACTGAAATTGAGGCCAGTTTGGTCTGCATAGCAAGTTCCAGGCCTAAGCTAGTCACATATGTATATTTAAAAAGAGGTAGGCACATATATACAACACAACACACAGAAACACACACACACACACACACACACACACACCATGGTCTGTCTGTGGAAGCAATATAAAGAAATGTCTCTTAAAATTATGCCAATTATTGGGGGCTGGAGAGGTGGGTCAGTAGTTAAGAGTACCAAATGCTCTTGCAGAGGACCCAGGTTTGATTCTCAGCACCCACATGGTGGCTAAGAACCATCTTCAAGCCAGGCGTGGTAGAATGCACCTTTAGTCCTAGCACTCAGGAGGCACAAGCAGGCAGATCTCTGTGAGTTAAAGGCCAGCCTGGTCTACAGAGTGAGTTCTAGGCAAGCTGGGGCTAGAGGGAGACCCTGTCTCAAAAAAGACAAAAAAATGCAAATTATTAAATTCCAGCAAATGACATTTTCTTTTGCTTGTTAGTTTTCGAAAGTATTCTTAAAATAGACTTTTCAATTTTTTATTGATTTTTTAAAAAGTTCCTACAATATAGTTTGATAGTATTTAAATTCCTCCTCTTGCCTCCACCTCCATAACTACCCTTGACAAATTTAATTATTTACCTAGCTAATGTTTTGAGTACTATATAGAATAAGAATGGAGGGTGAACAGTTCTTTCTCTTGATATCAATGGGGTATTTTTGAATTTTTCATCATTTAGCATGATGTTGGCTATGTGTTTGTCACATATACTCATTATATGGATGTGTTTGCTTCAAACCTTTTCTCTCTAGAATTTTTACCATGAAAAGATTAAAGAATGGCAGTTCTGTATCTCTTGAGATCATGTGATTTTGTTTTTACTTGAGTCTGTTTATGATTTATTACATTTATTGTTTTATATGTGTAGGAACTTTTTAAAAATATCAATAAAATTAGTAGGATCAAAAGGTTATGCCTGGACAAGCTGGCAGCCCATGAAAGAAAACAGCCAGAACTGACTAGAGAACAAGACATCAGCTCCAGAGAAAGTAGAGTGTTTTGCTTCTCATCCACCTGTGCCCCTTTTCTAAGCCTAAGGAACAATCTGCGGAAGAGGGGGCGTGGTAGAATGTAAGGGCTTCGATTGGGGTTAATGGTGAAACTACAACAATATAGACTGGACACTCATTTGATCAACTTGATTGAACATACAAGCCCCCCCTGCTGGATGGTGGGACCCATGAGCTGTGTGGGTTTGGGCACAACTGCTTGCAAATTGGTTTTACATGAAGGATGCTTGTACTCACAAATTATCACTTATTGTTAAAAAAAAAAAGAAAACAAAACAAAATAAAAAAGCAGAGAAAGATGCAGAAAAGTTACGGCAGAATGCATGATCTGGGATGGGTAGGGGTGGGGTGGGGGGAAGGGAAGGGGATATATGCCTGAACTGAATTGGAAAATGATGTATGAAATACACAAAGCATCAATAAAAAAAATCAATAAAAATATAAAATTGAAAAGAAATTCATCTTTTCCCCAAAACAAACACAAGAAAGGGAGATATAAATTGTTGGAGACTGAATTAATTTAGAATAAAATGAGGATCAAGAATTACTGAGCTCCTGGCAACTCAACCCAGACAAGGAAATGGGCTGTTAAAACAGAGTTTGGGTCCCAGCAACAATGTACATAATGTACACAAATGTACACAAAAGTAGATAAAACTATATCGATTTTTTTGTCTTTTTTTGAGACAGGGTCTCCCTGTATCTCTGGCTGTCCTGGAACTCACTCTGTAGACCAGGCTGGCCTCGAACTCACAGAGATCCGCGTGCCTCTGCCTCCCAAGTGCTAGGATTAAAGGCATGCGCCACCACGCCCGGCTATAAATGATATTATCCTTTAAATAAGAGACATGAAATAATGTACCAGAAAGCTCCTACAACTACTCACCATTCAAAAATTAGTATTCTTTCTATATACCAACAGTAAACACAATGAAAAAGAAATCAAAGAAACAATTTGATTTCAAATGGCCTAAAACCGAAAGTTAAACCAATAAGTCAGAGTGAACCTAAGAAAAGCTTGGATGATCTGCACAATGTAAATTATAGAGTTCTATAGAAAGACTTCTAATGCTCATGGCTTGATAGAATTGATATTGTAAAAATGGGCATCATATGTGAAATTGGGAAGGTTGAACTGGTGGGAGATGAAGATAAGGGAGCAGGTCTAAATTTCATCAAACTATATTGTATGGGAATCGCAAAGTTTCAATAAAATAACATACCATCAAAATAAAATAAAAATACCCTTAATAGGGTGAGCTAAGGCTCTAAGCTTTATTATTATCAGTCAGATGACTAAATTAACAATTTCTTAGTATAAATTTGCAACTAGAATGATTAGCATTAGTGTGCTTAGGGGGAAAAAAACCCTTGAAACAGAATCAACCACAAACTGATAACCCCTTCTTACCCACACGTAATGAAATTCTACTTATATATGGAATCAATGCCATGTTTTCAGAAATGTTAATGTACTTTTATATTTCTAAGAATAATGTTGTTTTATATATTTTATACATTATTCAATAGGCTTTAGATAGTATTTATGCTCTTAGAATAAAAATCAATATCATTCCGCATAAAAGTACCCTTTACAAAACATATGCACTTACAACAAATTGTAAGAATTCTAAATTCCTTCAAGCCCTTTACTTTAAACATTTAAAGGATCAAATGTCAAAAATGGAGTCATTTTCTACCACCACTTTTAGCAATATATGGGAAAAGCACACATCACATCTATTGAACTCTCTACAACAAAGAAAATGAATTTGTTTCAAACAAATAGCTTTCAATGGTTGAGCAAGTCTAGATAATTTCCATATTGAGATATGCAAAGCATTTGACTCTGATTTTCTTATCTTTATAATTTACCTTTGTACATTTAGAGAATGTAAGTTATTAAAGTGGGGAAGTATCTGAAATGATTTTGATAATTCATAATTTCTACAATGTTGTGAGATTGGGTCTAGGAGATAAATGTTAAAAAAATGAATGAAAGGGAAATGAATTTCTGGCTTCATGGAGCTTGCAGTTTGGAAAACAGAGCAGGCACACATCAGTGAGTGCCCTGTGGACCTGCATAAGGGTGAGTTACAGCTTAAAGGAAGGGTCAGTGTAAAAGCCGACAGGGCAACTGAGCCTTTACCATAATTCTCTACAGAATTGTGATGAAATTTCTCCTCTACAGCATTTACTATGGAAATCAGTCGACAAATACAAAATTCTTAAAGGCCAATTTATTCTGCATCTATATATTCTTGCGTACATGGCATTTATTATTCAGTCTTGTATCACTACTACTCTCTACTCAGTAGCCACTACTATTCTGTTATTATTCTATTAAACTAATGATTTTAAGTAGAAGTCTGCTTCACTAAACTGATATCATTCATTTCACTCATAAAATTTTGCATGGATTTTTTTCAATGTGCCTTGATTTCTATCATAAGTATATTCATTACTATATTAATAACTGTAATAAACATAAAAACAAAAATTAATAAATGTCACAAAATAAATGCTATTTATTTCAGAAGCCTGACAAACTTGGCTGGAATTTCACTACAGTGGCAAGAAACAGAGTCCAAGACAAAGAACACCTCCCTTTGAATGGTCGATTAGAGTGACAGAAGTGATTCTCAAAGCAATGCAGAAGAATGTCATGTGGATTGTGGCTACGCATGATTAAAGGAACATCAGTTGATAGTAAACGACCAACGATTCAGTTTTAGTATTTTGTCTTGTAAAGTTTAGCTGTCTATTGGTCTTCAAAAAACATCTACAAAAATAACAGACTTGCCCATTTTATTTTTTTAATTTATTTTATTTTATTTATTTTCGTATGTGTATGAATGTACTGTTCTGCATGCAAGTCTGTACACCGTGTCGGTGGCAAAATGCCCGCGGGAGGTCAGAAGAGGTTGTCGAATTCCCCTGGAACTGGAGTTCTTCTGGAATTGGAGTTTCAGATCGGTTGCTCCACGGCCGCAGTGGGTGCTAGGGAATTCGACACCTGTGGTCCTCTAAAGATGCGTCGGCGTTCTTAACACGCTTTAGACCTCTTTCCGGCCCCATAGACTTGCCATTTTATCAAACCTAATTTGGGAACTTGGGAACTCGTTTCCAAGTTTTACCAATACAAAAAAAACACATAATGCTCAACAGAATGACCCAGGCTCAAGAAAGATCAACCAGTGACAACAAAACTATGGCTAAGGGAGATTTATGTTGTATTGGTATTTTTAGTATTCCTTGGAGTTATAGTGAGATGTGTAAATGGGGTGGTTTTCTTTTTTTTTTTACTGTGTTGTTCTTCTTTATTGTTTTTTTTTTGAAGGGATTCTACAATTCAATGACACAGTTGTTTGCAAGGAACACTGATGTTACTCAGATGTCAACAATTAAGTAAGTAATTGGTGCATTTTGCAAGTATCTATGTTCAAATTTTGAACAACCAAGGTTCCCATAGTCCAGTTTGGAGAAGCTTGTATGCAAGGCATGTTGATCAATCAGGTTCCAGACTATATTCCTATAGTCTCATAATTCACCCCTATCTCTCCACAGCCCTTACAATGCTACCACGCTCCTCTTCCGCAGTTTGTTCCCTGGGCTTTGGAAAAGGGGCCAAAATGGTGAGAAGAAAATAGGTCTAATTTCTTGGAGTTGTCTTTTGGACCTGTGGTCTGTTCAGTTTTTTTCTTCTCAACGGATTGACGCTTTCACAGTGTACCCTTTTCAGTCATACTAACAAAGCCAAGCATGGTGTACAGGCATTTAAGCATTCCACTTATTATGTCAAGCTAAACTGTGAGCATAGAACACAGACTGCTGGTGGTATGCTAACTCCGCACAAACTCCTGTGGTTTCCTCTAAAAGGTGGGACCCCCCCCAAGTTCTTGTTGTGGCTTGATACATCGGCCTACACACACCAACAGCACGGCACCAATTAAGCTTGTGCGCATCTCCGTTGTTGAGCCCAACCACCCCCCCCCTCCCCCCAAAAAAAAAAAAAAAAAAAAAAAAAAAAAAAAAACACACAAGCCGGGCGTGGTGGCGCACGCCTTTAATCCCAGCACTCGGGAGGCAGAGATAGGTGAATCTCTGTGGGTTCAAGGCCAGCCTGGTCTACAGAGCGAGCTCCAGGACACCTGGTACTAAAAGGGAGACCCTGTCTCAAAAATACCAAAAAAAGTGTAAAACCAAAAAGAAAAAACAACAACAACAACAACAACAAAATTGTTCGTTTTCCAGGTGTGTTGGTACACATTTTTAATCCCAGCACTTAGGAGACAGACATAGGTGGATTTCTGTGAGATTGATGCAACCCTGATTACAAGATACAGGGCAGCTGAGGCTAAAGTAGCCTCTGTCTCAAAAAAATAATAAACTAAACCAAATCAATCAATCAATCAATTAATCAAGTGAAACTGAATGTATATTCAGTCCTAAATTGCTTCTATTTTGCTGTATTTGCTTTGCTGTTTCTACCCTTCTACTTATCTGTACCATGCACATTTCTCAGTTAATATATATTTAATATAATTCCTTTGATGAATCACTTGAGAAGTATTTGAATTATGAACTTTAATAAATATAGTGTATATGGATTGTATCAATGAGCTTATTCTTTATCTCAAACTTTCTGTTAGAGTCCTACTTTGTAAAAATCCATGTTCTTAATATCAGAACTGTATTATTTCTTATGAAGTCAGTTAACAATGTGAAAATCAGTATTATTAACTATCATTATTATGCATACATTGTAACCCTGATGTGGTGGTCTACACCTTTAGTTATAGCACTCCGGACCTGAGGCAGAAGGATCTCTATGAGATTGAGTCCAGAATGGTCTACACAGCAAATTTCAGGCCAACTGGGGCTACAGGAAGACGTTTCCTCAAAACATAACAGAACACTCTGTAGTATAAAACATTGTTGAATAGAGAAGATTTTAATTATATAAACCTAGATATTTCACTTTATAGTATAGTAATTATATAACAGATTTTTAAATTTTGTCCTGTATGATGCTTTTCCTTTAAATTAAGGCTTAGTCTATGAACTTTTAAAATAAATAAAATTGCCTGATCAGTTAGCAACACAGGTATTTGGAGTTAATGTCTTCTAATATTTGAGAGGTTATTTAAGTAGAAACATATTTTTCTATTTAAATTTAATAATTTTACAGAGTTATTTTGCAATAATATTCATACCTTGTTTCATATGACTCTTTTGCTAATTAGACAGCCATTAATGACCAACACCAGCTTTTATTTCCTGTATATTCTGATGTTTCTTGTATTAAAAGGAACTATCCCTTTAGGCTTCCCCTAATTACATGCACACTGTGTAATTAATTTTGTTTTTATAATAGGATTGACTAATCTGTGGTTTGTGAGGTGCATAGCAAGAATGGGTACTTAGCATGAGTTAAGTCCTAGAACCAAACTACAACTGAGAGAGCAAGAGAGAGAGAGAGAGCGAGAGTGAGAGTGAGAGTGAGAGAGAGAGAGAGAGAGAGAAAGGCAGAGAAAGTTGTTTTATTTCTTTTTAGCCGCCTGAGGCCATTTTGATTTGTTACCTGTGTCTTTTTCATAAATTCTCAGTTTTCTTTGAGTAGTTTCTTCCTACAGCAAACCTTTCTGTTTATTTTATACCTTCTCTTGTCTAGTATTGATTTTATAACCCCTCTAAAGTGCTGTGGTTCCATGAAGTAGATAATGATATTTATTAATTTAAATTTGGTGTGGTAGCTTATCAATAGACAGAGCTAGAAATATGTGTGCTCATATATATATATGGACAAGCATACATATGTGTATATAAAATGGAATATTTACACATTGGTAACTGGAATATATAAAACACACACACTGGCAGAATAAAATAGTATGCATACAACGTGATTTTATGTTATATATATATATGTATACCTTTTACAAAATATGCAGAACTTTCACAATCATATAATATATCTAAACACAGGTAATAAATTTAAACAATCATTAATATAACATATTTCCCTTACCACATTTCAGTAATTTAGTACCCAGGAACCCTAATATATCTAATTTGCTCAGTAATTGGATACACAGAAAATATTTACAATTGTTAATAAAACAGACATGAAAAATCAAATTAATTTACCCTTTTGCTTTTGCTATTTTACACACAGTAAGTGCAAAATGCTTCTTGTAGTATTAAATGCATACCAATGATCTTTGCTTTAGAATGATTGAACTAGTGCACTGTTACCATGGGGCTGTCATTTCGACAGGGAAAATCCAGTCATGAGGAGAAATGCTTATTGAACAGGGTGATTGCTTAGCCCAAATGATCCAGAAGGAAGTCAGTACCACAGCTACCTCTGGCCATTGTTATGGGTTCTAATTATACTGTGGATACCCATAGATATCTGATGATATTTGTTACTGCAGTTATTTCAAAAAAATCTATGGTAAATTATATGGAGGTGAGACTATTTTACCTATTTCCTCAAGTTTAGCTATTCAGTAATTTTTAGATTGTATGCCATTCCATATTTTCAATGCATGACATTTGAGTCAAAATGGAGTTTGAGGGAACAGGAACACATAGCACTGAAGTGTGGATGCAAAATCTGAAAACCCAACTCCGTAAGGCATAAACAAGTGTTTACATTGTAGCTGAGTAATTTTCTTAGCATACAGAATTTTAGACCCACACGTATCTTTTAACTTTGCCCTATATACTTTGGAAAGAAAGAAAAGCCATTTCTTCAAGATGTATAAACCAATTTTGTCTAATTGAAGGTGCCTATATTCCCCTCCCTTAAATTATTATATATCCCTAACAACATTAAAATAATCATACAACTTGGGGGCTATAAGGATAACTCAGTCAGTAAAGTGCTTGCTACACCTGGAAAACTGAGTTCCATAATTAACATCCATGTCAAAGTACAAACGGGCGTGAGCTTGTACTTCCAGAGCTGAGCATTCAGTACACATAGATATCTTGGGTTTTTTGGTCAACCAGCTTAACCCATTCAGTTGAACCCCAGTTCCCAGTGAGAGATCCTGTCTTGAGAAACAATCTGGACAACTCCTGAGGAACAGCATCTAAGGTTAACTTTAGTCCCTCCCACACAAGTGTCAGAAATACCACAAACAGACAGACAGACAGACAGACAGACAACACACCAGACACCACACAAACAACACACAACACACACACACACGTTAAAAAATAACAATAAACCGGGTGTGGTGCAACACTGCCTTTAATTATCCTAGCACTCAGGAGGCAGAGGCAGGCAGATCGTTTGTGTGAAGTGTTTTAATGTCAGCCTGGTCCAGAGTGAGGCCAGGACAGCCTTGGGGCTACAGGGAGAACCTGTCTTGAAAAGGAACAATAACAAAAATAAAATAAAAATAGATATTACTAATAATCCATTCTTAATTCTGTAAAGAACTTGTTCTTCACAGAACTACACAGAAGAACTACACAGAATGTAGATATTCATGGTTCTCAGTCTATTCTAAAAGATTTTATCAGCTGTAATTCTAGAAATAGGAAAATAATTATTTCCAGAGAGCACCCTCTGAGTTAAATAATATTTTTTTCTAAAGCATGGATGAATTCTCTTTCTTGATTATATCATTTATTTCCTTCTCTAATCTATTGGAGACCAGCAAATGGAATTAAAGGTGATTTCAAAATTGTGACCTACAATTATTTTAGTCAATAATACAGTCACATTCATTTAGCTTTCTATTAAAATTTGGTCAAAATCTATCCTGACTTCCAATTCTCTGGACTTCAGTAGCAATCTGTTTTTCAGAACACTTCTCCATCTCCTCACTACTCCAGTAGCTTTTTCTCAGATTACTATCACTGTCACCTGTACTAAATTTGCTTATGACAGTACCTTATTTAAAGCTGCTAATATGTTTCAATGATCCTTATCTGTGAAACAAACAACTGACTCTTTTAGATTTAAAGCATAAAATTATTATTATTTCTCGTATGCCAATGCAGCATGCCATGTGGGTGGTTCTGTTGTTGAGCTGCTGACAGGAATCAGCAGAAATCCTCTGTTCCTTTCCTCATTCCAGCATTCACGTTTCAGTTCTGCTTGGGATCCTGGTGATGTAAGCAGAGAGCATTTTAACTTTAGAGGTTTTTATGTTTATGTTTTGTATAATTTATATTCAACATACATTCTTTTTCTACCCAGTTGAACAATCTTCACCTCTCTGCAAGTTGTTCTCAGTTCAATGATGCTTAATGTAATTATTCTTGTGGCTGAATTGATGTTCTCAGATTTGCTTTTGTTTTGATTTTGTCCTATTTTCTTTGTTTAGTTTTATTTTCTGTCTTCTTTTGCATTCGATAAATAATGTTTATTGTTCTGCTCAGTTTTAGCAGAAGGATACCTCTTTATGTTGCATTTTAATTTGTTGTATATTTTAATTGCATTGCATACTTTACTAATTTGTACTGTTTCGGAGCAGGCAAAAGAAACTATCCAGGTGAGCTTTCCACTACCTAGGAGTAACCTCAACGCAGTATATATATATATATATTATATATATATATAAATAATAGAGTATATTATTTCATGAGCATTATATATAGGTAATATATAGTAACTTACGAAAGTTATAAATACAAATTTTGTGCTTCAATTTTAAGTTAAATATTTGCATATATTTTTTATACTTACAAGGAAAGCTGGTGTGTTATTCTATAATTGGGGGTATATTTTTATTTAGAAGACCTTCATATCATGCCCAAATGCAGTTTTCCATTTTTTACTATTTTCTATCATGCTGAAAACTTTTTAGATATATTCTTCATTGTGCAGGGATACTCATGCCTTTAATCCTATCACTTGGGAGGCAGAGGCACACAGATCACTGGGAGTTCTAGTCCTGCCTGGTCCACATAGTGATTTATAGGCTGACAGGGCTACAAAGTGAATCATGTATCTAAAAAATATACTACTACTACAACTAATAATAACAATGTTATATTTGGGGACTGCAGAGATGAATCAAAGGTTAAAGGCATTGAATGCTATTGCAGAGGATCCACATGAGATTCCCATGGTGGTTAACAGCTGTCTGTAATTTCAGTTCCAAGGGATCAGACACCTTATTCTGACCTCCATGGCCATTGCAAGACACGGGTGCACTTACACATATGCAGGCAATACACTAATACACATAAAATGAACATATTTAAAAAGTGATAGCCCCTAAATGTATTTCAATAACATTATGTTAAAATATGCTTGCAATCCAATGCAAAATTATGAACTGGGTTCATATTATGTTGGTACAAGGAAGCAGTGTTATTGCCTACATCTCAATTTTTAATGGGATTTGCATTCTTTCTGAACACCTGGATTCTTTCAGAACTGGTATGACTGAAATATTAGTATGTTTTTTACTATAGTCCTTGTTTTTATTAACATTAAGCTAGTCATTCAATAGCAATGATCAACATTTATGTATTAAAGTACAAATGCTTCCACCATACACACAATGTGGAATTGATATCTCACTCCATGTGTGATCTACATTACATCACTCACCTATCATTTTCTATGGTGTTACATTTGAAATGTGCTGTGCTGTTTACTTTATGAAACACAATAATTTATTGTTGACTTTAGTCACCTTGGTGTGTGATATATGCCACAGTTTATGAGCACTGCCTGCCTAACACTTTCTGTCTTTTGTTCCACAAGCAGTCCACTCAACTGCATGTTGCCAGGCTATTCTATCATTCTATTCTCTGCTTCCGGAAACTCAACGTTTATTTTGCATTCTTCACAGTAGTGAAGAAAATGCTCCAATGATTTGAGTACATGAGACTTGGGGAACAAATCACTTGTCATGCTACTCCAAAGTCCTGCAAATGAACATGAGGCTACTGATATTTCTTCTCTATCTTAATTTCATTTCTTCTAGATAGATAGTAGTGAGTTTTCTAGATTGTGTGGTTTTCCTTTCAACATTTAAGAAACCACGATATCATTTTAACACACTGCTGTACTGGCCTGCCTATTCAAAAGTGGTGTTCAAAGGCCCACTCTAATCAACATTATTTCCACAACTTGTCACCTTATCAGTCTTTTTGATAAAAGACATTTTTGTTGGTGGGACATAATACCACAGATGGATTCTGATTTGCATTTAACTGATGATTTATAAAACTGAGCACTTTGGGGGTATATTTTCTCGTTAAGAAATTATTTGGAGACATGTGTTGAAGCCAGAAATCCAATGTTTATTGATGTTTTGTGTATTTCGCACATCATTTTTCAGTTCTACTTAGACGTATTCCCCTTTCCTTTGCCCCCACACCACCCCAGGTCATGCATTCTGCCATATATGTCCTGCATCTTTCTCTCAGTCCTTTCAAAGTTTTTCTCTGCAAAGGTTTATTGTTTGGGGCAGAATTTAACTATATCAGTCTGTTCTTTGACTGGCTGAACATCTGCCTCTTACTCCCACAATTCTTAGGTAGGAACATAATCTTCTGTTTAAGGTATCTTTTTGGCCTTTGGGTTATGAGGAACTTGAGAGAGAAACTTCATGCAATGCATACTGAGTTTCAAGCACTGTCCTATTACTCTTCTTATGTAAAGATACAACCAAATGTCTTACCGTTTTTAAAAAGATGTATTTATTTCTATTGTGTATATTTGCCTACAGTATGAGTGTGCACCACATTCATACCTGGTACCCAGAAAGGCCAGAGGAAGGCAGATTCCCTAAAGCAGTAGATACCTTCAGTTGTAAGCTTCCAAGTGAGTGCTGGGACCCAAACCTGGTCCTCTACAACAGAAACAAGTGTTCTTGAATCTTGAGCCATCTTTCCAACTTCCAATAAATGTCTAAATGTTATCTTCTATGTTCAACTAATTCCATTTTATGATACTTAAGATCAAAAAGTGTGACTCAATCCAGTTGGAATGAAGTGACAGAACTGACTTCGGAAGTTTGAGAAGAATAAATATAAGACAATTGCAAACCTATTGTAACGTGTCCAAAACAAAAGAGATGGCATTTGAACCTGTTGCAAAGAGTGTGATACATGGCATAGGTAGGAGAGAGGATCAATTAAGTGGTGAATACCCTCCATGGTAAACTACAGGTGAACATGAGGTAATGAATATATGTATTGTTGCTTTTCTTCTGCCCTGATTTGGTTATAAATGTCCTTCAACAGTCTTGTATTTTGAAGGGTTAGTCTCTACTGGCCTTACCATTGAGAGGGGATTGGATCAGAACTGTCAAACTACTAATCCATTAACTGTAATAGTGAGTGTGAGGCACAGAGGAATGCCAAATAATGATGGTTGAATTAAAAGTCCTTTGAATAATTAGCCAGAAGTTGAGATGGAGCTAATGCCCCAAAGAACTCCCAACCCTGACCAGGGGCATGGCAAGGATTTTAAATCTTAAAGCCATAATTACATCATGCCAGTGGAAAAGCCAATACCATGGCCTCCCCATACCAGGGGCAGGTCAGTTAACAAAGAAGTCTTCAGATAACACCAAGGTTCTAATTTTCATTTAGGAAAAACCAAGTTTCCCAGTATGTGCAAGCAATGGATTCCCTGTAATGCAGTTTCACCATAGATGTGATCTCTGTGGAACTGTTCTGCCTGGCTTCAGTTAGTATGAGAAGGAATGGTGGGACAGTAACTCAGGTTGATCAAAATCCAGCTAGAATAGAATGGAGACCACTTTGCCATGTAATTATCCACTGATAGATTCATTGTTGACTTCCTTGTAGGAGGTAGAGCCATACTGGAGTAAGCCCATCACCGAGGGAATATCCCTTAATGCTGTATCTGATCCATGGCCCCCCTCTTGTCTTTCTTGCTCTGCTTCCTGTGAACTGTGAGGTGAGTCACTTTCTGCCAGCATGTAGTTACACTGTGACGCCATGTCTTGTCCATACCCCTAAAAGCCATGGACTCATCAGAACATGGTCTGAAATCTCTGAAACTCTGAACTAAAAAATCCCTACATGCTACCAGTTGATTTTGGGGAGAGCATTACAATGATTAAAAAAAATAACCAAAACTACTGTTTTTTTCTTGTTTTATAGCACAGTTTTTTTTTTTCCAAATTCAAATGGAATCATGAGAAATATGATAAATATTACTGAGCTTCCTATGCATTTACTCTATCATAGGATGAATGAAAGCCATATGTCCATTTAATCACAAAATCTCAAAGAAAAATTATATAATTTTTGTCACATTCATTGTATTTCTCTTTTCTCCTTCCCTGTCTTATATTTCCAGGGCATGATCTATTGCTTCCTCACTGATTTAATTCCCTAAATATACCACCATCAACAATTTGCTAACCCTAAACAGTTCATGTGACAGTCACTCAGTGCTTCTCTCACAATTTTCCTGGAGTATTTTCACAAGTCACACAAATATACACTGTACCAGACAATGCTTTT
>VZQC01014276.1:0-43141 GCA_009823505.1 Rhizomys pruinosus
AAAGCTGTCCTACGAGGGAAATTTATAGCCCTGGGTGCCTCCCTTCGCCCAACACAGGAACGCGCCCCCGTGCTGATTCTCCACTCCAGCTACCGCCCACTTGCGCTTTTTTCCTTCTCCCCCCCCTCTCTCCTTTCTTTGGCAACAACGCCCCCCCCCCCCCCACCCACCCTAACCCCACCAGACCCCAGTGGAAGACTTCCACAACCCAAAACCTCGCGCCCGCACCTCCAATGACATCCGCCCACACCCCAAACCTTCGAATAGATAAACCACACCTTACCACCCACACATCAACTCCCTGCAGCCCACCCCGCCACTGGTTCCTTGCAAGGAATATATACAAGATAGACCCCACGTTACCCTCTAGCCCCCATGTTACCACCCCGCCCGCCATGACTAACCAACTCCCCATCCCTCCCATCTGTGCTGCCCCGGGGCCCTCGTCTTTACTCTCTCACCGGCGCCAGGGCCTCTATCATGCCGCTATTTCCCTCTGGACCTCTTCCCAGCCAAGATTCCCGTGCTATATTATCTCCCCCGTTTGCCCCTTCGACGCTCTCTCCTGGCCTGCCCTCTCCGTGGCACCTCCCTCTTGTCTTTCGTGCCGCCCCTCCCAATTCCGCTTCCTTGCCGCCTCCCTCCGTACCCTCGTGCACGCTTACGCGGGTCCCTTTCTCCTCATCCTCAGTAGCTGTTCACCGTTGCTTTCACTCCCGGTTCACCATCTTTTTCTTCTATTTCCCCTTCTGCCTGCCTCTTCTCCGCATCCCCTACTTACTTCGGCCCTCCGTCTTCCGTAGTCGCTGTTCCCTTTTGCGTCTGGCCAGCGAGCCCCTACGAAACTCCCGCCTGAGCCCTCACCTCTATGCCCGAAATATGCCCGGGCCTACTGATAAGTCAGGCCTGCGCCATCCTCCGCGCACCCCTACCCTATACCGCCCGGCCGGGCCGGTTCCCCGCCGCCTTCTCTCCCTCCCTTGCAACTCCACTGCCCTCCACGCTCCCAGTCTAGAGTCGAGCCCCCAAGTCCACTCCGGGCGCTATCGCTTCCGTAGGTTGTTTGAGACTACAGCAATTCAGTCGAAGGCCTGTAAGCTCCATCCAACCAACTGGGGGAAGCCTAGACGCAAGTTCCGCCTGCACAACTAGAATCGGGCATCTGAGAAGACGAGACGTCTACGTACCCGGCTTGGCATAGCCGTTGTAGCGTGTCTTACTTCTTTGGCTTAGCCAGCAAACCACTCATTCAGCAATATAAGGAGCTCACAGCACACGCTTGGCGCTCCACACCCGAACCGACTCAACAGTAGCAGCCGTGACGCTAGTAATGTTCCAGACTATTATCCGAGAATTCCACGAAGAGAGGTTCAGCAACCGAGGCAGGAGACAAAAATTCGTACCCGCAAGAGTCGGCGCCGGAAACAGGGTTCTGATGCCATGCGGTGTGCCCTAATGAATCGACGCCAGAGGAACGACGGGCAGTCGAAGCACTAATTAATCCGATCGTTCTCGCCTTTCCTAACCAGCCCTACATCCTAACCTGTAGCCAGATCACGTCGCAGGTAAAGCGCCACGCTCTATCATCCCCCTCAACGGCGAAAGACTGCACACTATCCAGATAGTACCTAAGTTGAGATCTATCGATTCAAGACACCCTGGACTGAAGGCGCAGGGATCGGGTTTCAACATGACGAAATAACTCACCCTAATCCCAAACCCACAGTCACTCGACAAACCTCTGCATCCTATCGCATAAACGGATATCACACCAGATCCCAAAGCGCACCACACCCTTACAGCCATCCCTTCCTGTGACCGCACCAACACTTGATGCTGAACCCCGTAAAAGCTTTGACAACAACTTCCCAACAGCAGCCTCCTACTTCATTGGTGCTTCAAGACGTACTGCTGAACAGGGGGGCTATCGTGTATTTGGACACCAGCGTTCGGGATCCTTTCATCAATGTGATCCATCAGCCCACAACTATTACAGGCAAACCCCTCACCTAGCAGCCGCAATAATTTCATTTTCCTAAAAAGTGGACCTATAGACTGGACACTAGTCCACATTTGTTAATCTCGGTCGCCTATTAGGACGATCAGGCCGCTATATTTGGTCCTGCGCCACCCGCATCAATGCGTCACCTCCACACACACGCCCTCTTCCACAATCCAGAGTGACTCTGATTCACCACTTGCTAGAGCATATAATGGCCAAGAACAAAGGATAACTTCACATGCGAGTACCCTCCACACTTGGACCAAATATGAGTGAAACGCTCACTAGACTCCAGCTATGCGTCAGTACTTTGCCTTCGAATGATATTGCAACAGCTTAGACACTACTTATTAGAGATGCCAAGTTAGAATCAGCCACCACAAAAACTCATATCACTACAAAAACTCCTAGTTGAAAACGTTACCTTATATGCACGACACGCTTCAGACCGACACTTATACAGTTCGAGCCCTAGGATCACAAGAATGAGACCTACTTCTTGAGATCAACATCATGTATGCGTCTCTCTTACACTTTAACACACCAGAACCAACAACGCAAAATGAGAGGAAAGCTACAATTGCTGTCACCAAAAGATGATCACCTGGGCATCCCAACCTTCGCACACGAGTACCGACTCGTCACTACTCAAGTGACTAATTATTAATGCACCCACTCTCAGCAAGACATGCTCACGTTCTCAATTGTGGAACGAACTCCCGAACCTAACCATTCTAATTTATACACCGACACCAACAGCTTCACAAGACACCCATTTATGAAGAACGCCTTATCGCCTATAACTACAAAAAACCTATTTACACACGCAACATTTTATAGAAAGCCCACATGAATGAAGAGCCTCCAGAAGAATAGTGTGGAATTACACCCCTATGCACTCTATCGGCTTGGAAACATTCAACATTGTAAAAATTTGTCCAATTTTACCAACAATCTACTGGTATCACGATTATGCATCCCAATTTCCTATACATCCCCTTCAAGATCTTTTCTTTCACCAGGCTTGGAATACCAGAACACCATTAACCCCAGTTTCTTAACTTTCCCACATTGGATGAGATGATAACAAAAAGCCCCCGAACGATAGGCCACCAATCGCACCCTCTGCAGTGAAACGCCGCTACACAGCGTAGTGGAAGTTCATTAACATACCAGATTTTCACCCTATCACATACCGGGCTCTGCCCTGCTTATAGCTGACCATAAAACAACCACCGCCACTACTCTCTTCTCTCCTGGTACCCTGAGCAAATACAAAAAACACCGAACCCTGTTTGGCTACCAATGGAACACCCCCAAATGTGAAGAGTTCCCAATCGAGCAACACAACTTTTGACAGCCAATTCTCATATCTCTAGAACAAAGGGGGGCCCAAGAAAACCCTACCATCAAGTCGAGACTCAAAGAAGCAAAGCAGTATTCAGCGACAGTGGTGTATGGCAACTGCGATCAACCTATCTTGTTTCGAAGCCATGGGAGAACATCTAATACCCCATCCCTTATTTCTCCGCCTCCTTGCCCGTACGTCCATACTCTACAAGTTGCCAAAGTCCCTTAGCTGCGCATTACAAGCACCATATTTCATACGTGAACCCCCAAACAACTTCGTCGAAGAATGATAGAAAGGATACACAACGTTTCGAGTGACGCACGGCTACTACACCTGACCGCCAATACTGTCGCGTAGGCCAACAGGACCTATCCCTTATCTTAAGTGCCAATATGCTAAGCATCGCAGCTTACTTGAACACAGCAATTAAGGTCGACACACTTTTGAGCAAATGGGACCCTCAATCAATAACTAATAAGCTTCTGTACATCAAAAGAAAACAATCAAGGAAATGTAAGAGAAATCCAACAGATTGGGAGGAAACAACCTTTCACTGCAGAAACATCTGCAAAGCATTGATTTTTAGCCTAGCAGATTACATAAACTACTCAAAAACCAAAGAAAAAGAACGACGAAAATGAAAACAAACAAAACCAACACACTGGATTACAAATAAATTTGCCTTGCGTAGCCAAACAACACCGAACTGCTACCACGTGTGTGGTTTATAACACAGCGACTTCCACACCGCGAGTAATTAGAGATGTCTGAGAAACACCTTAAGATGTGTTTAACATCACTAATCATTAAGGAAAATGCAAAATCAAAACCACTTAAGATATAATCTAACTCCAATAAAACTTTGCTAGGATCAAGAAAACAACTCATACCAAGTGCTGGAGAGTTGTGGGGAAAGGGGCGGAACACTCATCCACTGCTTGGTGGGAATGTAAACTTCTTCAGCCACTATGGAGCATTGTGGAAGAACCCTCTTGGAAGACTTGGAATGAACTTGCCACCCCGACCCAAACTCCTACCATCCTGGGCATGTTTACCCTCAGGACTTACCCACAGAGATACATCACGGCCACTGTTTATTTCCGCTCTCTTCACATCGGCAAATGAGCTGGAACCAACATAAATCCCCTAACTGACGACTGGATAGAGAAAATGTGTACATCTACACAAGGAGTTCTATGCCAGCAGTAAAGAAAGACGACATCACGAGCTTTGCCGGAAAATGCTGGGGCTAGAGGGACATCCTGCTGAGTGAAGACCACAGTCCCAGAAAAACAAACCGACGGCATGGTATCCCTCATCTTGTGATGTGCTAGTGCCAATACCCCGTTGTAAGTCTTTCTTGTGTTGGGCCCCTGAGCTTCTGTACAAAGCAGTTGGACATAATGCATTTTTGGGAAACCCCCAACAACAACAACAGAAGAAAATACTGCATCAAAGGAACTGACTGAAACAGTGAACTTCTGCTCAAAAACAGTCAACGTCCCCCATGGAAAACATTGAGAAAGACTAAAGAGATGAAAAGCAAGTGGGAAGAACTGCACGAGCTCTTGACGCGTGAGGTGGGGGAATGAGCGGGAACACGGGTCTCGATGTGTTAAAATAACTAAATAAATTACAATTAAAAAAAAAAAAGAAAGGAAGAAAGAACAAAATAAAAATTAAAAGTATTTAATTTAAAAAAAAATATTTAAAGAGGCTTGACCAGGCATCCTAGGTGCTGGAAACCATATTCCATAAAAAAAAAAAAAAAAAGAAAACTGTCTTCCAAAGTGGATGTATCATTTTGCATTTACTGTTGTTTAGTTTTGTGCTTTTGAGATAGGGTCTTATGGATCCCAGGCTGACCCTGAACTTGCTACCTAGCCGAGTTTGAATTTGAACTTCTAATTCTCTTCCTTCCATCTCTCAAATGCTGGGATTAAGGCTTTAAGGGTTAAGGTTGCACCACAAACACAGCTGGTTTATACAGTACTGGGGATTGGACCCAGGGATTTGTGCATGCCAGTAAACACTCTACCACCCGAGCCATGCCCCAGCCAGCTGCACCATGCTATGGTCTCATTAGCTGGGTACCATAGGTGTTTCCTCAGTGTCTCCTCATCTCATCTACAAGTTGTGTTTATGAATTTTAATCATTCCACTGGGTGTAAAGTAGAATCTCACCATGATTTTTCATTTGCTTCGATGACCAATGCTGCTGAAAATATTTTTGTGTATGTTTACTGGCCTTTCGTTCTTCTTTTGTGAAGTGTCCATTCACATTTTGCTTACTTAAGAAAAAAATTGAGTGGTTTCTCTTAATTATTGAGTCCAAAGAGTTCTTTGTGTATTCCGAATATAAATTCTTTCTGAGATACCAGAGCTTGCTTCAATAGCGGGCGTGGGTGCGCTCCCTTTAGTCCTAGCACTGGGCGGCCGAGGCAGGCCATTTTCTGTGAGTTCCAAGGGACCACCCTGGTCTATTCTAGAGTTGGTTCCAGGGAAGCCAGAGCTTACACGGGAGGACCCGCTGCCTTTCATTCCCTCTTTTTCTGTTTTCCCAGCCCTATTCCCCCCCTGTCTTGAAAAGATAAAGAGAGAGAGAGAGAGAGAGAGATATGAGAGGGACGGAGACTCGCGAGCGAGAGAGAGAGAGGAGAGACCCTCCCCCCCCGAGACCCCCCCCCCCCCCCCCCCCCCCCCCCCCCCCCCCCCCCCCCCCCCCCCCCCCCCCCCGCAAGACGAGGAGAGAGAGAGAGAGAGAGACTTTAGCCTGGTCTGTGGTTTGCCTTTTGGTTTCTTGACATATGTTTTAGAGAGCCTGTTCTATTTTATCCTTTTTTAAAAAATTAACTTTAAGTGTTTATACAGAGAAGGCCTTACATTATAACATTTTCTCCATTATGGCTTGAAACTCATTCATCCCCAGCCCCCCACCCATGGCTGCCCTCTGTACACCATCTCCACACCTCTGATGGGGACTTCCCTTCCTTCCATAGATGGCTCCCTTATTCTTTTTCTATCTGCTCTTTGACAAAAAGCCGTAAGCAATGTATAACTTCTTTTATTACTTTTTTTCCCCTTTGTGACTGCTGTTTTTTCCTTTCTGCCAAAGAAATCATTGCCTAGCCCAACACTGAATAACTCTTCTTTTCTGTTGTTCTTCCCCCAGGGGGGGGGGATTTATGGCATTGGGTTTATGTCTGTGATCCATGAGTATCTCATGGATCAAGTTGGTTTCCTTTTCTTGTCCATGACCATCTAGTTCTACCTTTATGTGCTTAAAACACTGTCCTCCCATAGAATTATGTTGGTGCCTATTCTAGTTTCTTTTCAATTGCTGTGACAAAACACTCTGACCAAAACCAACTTGGGGAGGAAAGGGTTTATTTGGCTCATATCTCCTGGGTCACAGTTCATCACTGAGGGAGCCCAAGGTAGGAACTCAGGGGAGAAACCTGGAGGCAGGAGCTGAAGCACAGGCCATGGAGAAATGCTGCTTACTGGCTTTTGTTACTCTGGTCCATTGTTCAGCCTATTTTTTTTTTTTTTTCTTACACAAACAGGATCACATGCCCAGGGGTGGGCATTGCCCACAGTGGACTGGGCCCCTCCCACACTGCTCAACAAGCAAGACAATACACCACAGGAATGGGCCACAGGCCCCCACGTCAAATGGAGGCAATTCCCCACAAAAACGCGGCTCCCTCAAACCCAGGCTGGTCAAGTTGACACAAAGCTCTACCACGCACATTGCCTATCTGGCTTGGAAAACAATTGTCACGTGTACATTCTCCTATTTTGGCCTCCCTAGTCTGTTCAATTTCTTTGAATGCTCAGCCTTACACCAGCGTCACCATATCTTCATAAGTGTACCATTGTGAAATCTTGAACTCAGAGAGAGTCAGTCCTCCTCTGACTTTGTTTTTTCTCTTCAGACTTTTTTCCTTTTAGATGTATGTGTGTCTGTGATGTGCATACCTGTATGTGTTTGCATGTGTGTGGTTTGGTACATGTGTGTGCCAGTGTGTGTGCACATGTGTGGAGGCCAGAGGTTGAAGTTGGGTGTCTTCCTTAGTCACTCTCTACTTGTTTGGGACTTTGTTTAGTTTTGAGTCCAGGTCTCTCATTGAACCTGGGGCTCACCAGATCCAGCTAGTCTCCTTAGCCGCTTGCCTCACCTTGCCAGGGTGTGGTGCCACACGTGCTTGGCTTTGCTTATGCGACGAGTACCTCCTTACCCATGGACCCTCTTCTGATTTCTTCTAGCTCTTCTCACGGCTTTGCATTTCCATTTCATTTTAGATTCAATTAATCGATTTATTAGAAAAGATTCTCTAGCATCTTTATTAGAATTGTATTGAAATTATAGTTCAATTTGGGAAGAAAGGGCAGCTTAGCAATATTGAGTTTTTTAGTTTACGAATTTAGTATACACTCCTTTTATTTATGCCATATTTTGTTTCTGCTTGCAATATCTGTAGTTTCAAGTGTTAAAGTCTTATGTATTTTTCTTAAATGTATTCTAAACATTGTACCTCAGACTTCCAAATTGTAATTGATTAATTAATTTTAATTAATTAATTAAAAATTTTGGGTGTTTTTGAGATGGTTCTCCTTTTAGTCCAAGCTGTCCTGAAGCTCACACTCTGTAACAAGCTGGCATGAACTCACAGAGATCTGTCTGCTTGCCTCTGAATTACTGGGATTAAAGGGGTATGCCAACATGCTTGGCCATAATTAACTTTTATTTTATGTGTCTGAGTGTTATGCCTGCATATATGTAAGTGCAATGCTTGTGTCATGCAATGCTTGCAGAAGACAGAAGAGGGTGTTGGATTCCCTGGACCTGGAATTATGGACAGTTATTAGCTACCATGTGGATGTTGAGACTGGAACCTAGGCACCCTGCAAGAATAGTCACTGATTTTATTTATTTATTATTTATTTATTTATTATTTATTTATTTATTTATTGGTCTTTTTGAGACAGGTCTCCCTGTGCCCCAGCTGGCCTGGAACCCGCTCTGTCGACCAGGCTGGCCTTGAACTCCACAGAGATCCGCCTGCCTCGGCCTCCCAAGTGCTTAGGATTAAAGGGTGCGCCAACACGCCACTGCAGTCATTTTATTTTAAGAACTCCAGTTATTGTCTACGTTTTAAAGATTGTTTATTTTTATTTTATGTGGTTATTAAAGCATACAAGAGTGATTTGCCTACATTTATGTAAGCGTACCGCATACATGCCTGATGCACTTTTGAGGAGGGCAGAAACTTGGCATGGATCCCTGGAAACCGGAAGTTACAGATAGTAACAGATGGGTGTTACGGCACCATGGGGTGGCTGGGAACTGAACCTGGGTCCTCTGCAAGAGCAGCCAGTGTCTTTAACCCCTGAGCCATCACTCTACTGCCACCCCCCCCAAATCACTTAAAACTTCTCACTCTTTTATTGTTGGTTAAAATCTAGAAGTACAATAGATTTTTGCATATTTTTGGTATTCTGGGATTTTTAATTTGAAAGTTGTTTTCTATTAAATATTGCTTGGTACATTCCTTAGAATTTTCTGAAATTATGTCATTTAGAAAAAGACCATTTTTTTGGGGGGGTCTTTTCGAGATAGGGTCTTCCCTATTGCCCGAGCTGTCCTGGGCGAATCACTCTGTAGACCAGGCTGGCCTTGAACTCACAAAGATCCGCCTGCTTCTGCCTCTGAGTACTAGCGAACCCGCCTTCCTTTCTAATTCTTTATATGCTGCTTTCTCTCATTCTTTCCTTTCCTTCCTTCTTTTTCTTGGGGGGGGATTTTTTTTTTTTTTTTTTTTTTTTGGTCTTTTTAGACAGGGTCTCCCTTAGTCCTAGCGGCCTGGAGCTTTGCTCTGTAGACAGGTGGCTTTGAACTCACAGGATCTGCATTGCCTATGCCTCCCCAAGTGCTAGGATTAAAAAGCATGCACCACCCCCGCCTTGCTTATATGTGCTATTTCTAATTCCCTTTCCCCCTTATTGCATGGACTAGGACCTTCAACACGATGCTCTATAGAAATGGGAAGAAGACATATCCTTGACTTGTCTAATCTAAAAGTTCATTCTGTTTGCTTGGCTGGGGCTCTTTCTTTTTGTAGGTGTCCCATTATCAGGTTGAAGAATCAGCAGCTTAATTTGCTAGGGATTTCTTTTGGGCTATAAATGTTTACAGTTACAACCCCACATTTTTTTATTTATTTTTTTTTAAAATTTTAATTGAGTTTTTGTGAATTTTGTATAATATATATTTTTTTTTTTAAATTTTTTATTGTTATGTGTATGCATGTCTTGTCTGCATGCACGTCTGGTGCACCCTTGTCTTGCGATGCCGCGGAGGGCAGAATAGGGTTCAATTCACCTGAAACTGGAGTTCTTCTGGAACTGGAAAGTCACAGACGGGTTCTCAGCCGCATGTGGGTGCTGGGGCTCGAACCCTGGTCCTTCTGCAAGAGCGGTCCGGCGCCCCCCCCCCAAAAAAACCCCGCTAGGCCACCTCCAGCCCATATTTCTCTTTTTGTACAAGATTATGTACTAATCAAATCTAGACCGTGGTCCCCCACCCTACCCCCCTACCCCACCAGACCTATGCATTCTGCCAAACATTCTTTTCTCTTTCTCAGTCTTCTCTTGATATTTTCCATGTGGAAGTTGACTTTTGAGCAGAAGTTCACCATTTCAGTCATTTCTTTTGATGCAGTCCTTCTGTTGTTGTTGTTGTTTCCACTATGAATCACTCTCAACTATTGGACAAAAGCTTAAGGGCCGTGCACAAGAAATACTACAACTAGGTATATTGGCCCACTAGCATCCACAGATGCGAGATACCATTCATGTTTTTCTGGGACTGGTTACTTCACTCAGCATGATAGCTTCACTCTAGCCATTTCCCTGCAACGCTCATGATTGTCATCTTTTCTTTACTGCTGCATAGAACTCCCATTGTGTAGATGTACCACATTTCCTCTATCCACTCACAGTTGGAGGGGCATTTGGGTTGGTTCCAGCTCCTTGCTATTGTGAAGAGAGCTGGAATAAACATGCTGTGCATTTATCTCTGCGATAAGATGAGTCTGAGGGTACATACCCAGGAGTGGTTGGTATGGCTGGGTCGGGTGGGACGTTCATTCCAAGTCTTCCAAGGGTTCTCCACATGGCTTTCCATAGTGGCTGTACGATTTACATTCTACAGCAGTGGATGCGTGTTCCCCTTTCCCACACCCTCTCCAGCACTTGGTATCATTTGTTTCTTGATCTAGCCAGTCTTAATAGAGTAAGAAATATTCTTAAAGTGGTTTTGATTTGCATTTCCTTAATGATTAATGATGTTGAACCCTTTTTTTTTAAAAATTTATTTATTTCTGTTAGGTATGAATGGTACTGTTTGCATGCAGGCTGTGCACCCGTGTCTTGTGCAATGCTACGGCTTGTCTAGGACCGGTGTCGGGATCCCCGGAACTGGAGTTCTCCTGGACTTGGGAGTTACAAGATGTCTCGGCTGCCATGTGGGTGCGGGGATCGAACCCGGGGTCCTCTGTAAGGAGCGGTCCGCGCTCTTAACCTCTAGGCCATCTCTCCCATCCCTGTTGAACACTTTTAAGATGGTTTCTCAGCCATCTCAAATTCCCTCACTTGTGAATTCTGTTAGCTCTTTGCTCCATTTTTTTTTTTTTTTTTTGTTTTTCTTTCTTCTTTGATTTTTGAGTAGTTTCTATATCTGGAAATCAATGCTTTGTCAGATGTTCTGCTGTGAAGGTTTCCACCCACTCTGTGGGATTTCTCTCACTTCCTTGATTGTTTTTTTGATGTACAGAAACTTGAGTTTAATAAGGTCCCAATTATAAAATTGTTGACTTTATTTTCTGTGCAGCTCCTGTCTGATTGAGGAAGTCTTTTCCTACGCTATGTCTTGTAGGTGCTGCCAACTTTTTCTTCTATCGCCTCAGAGTTTGGGGTTTCACATTGCGGTCTTTTAATTCAACTGAAATTGACCTTTGTACAGGGTCAAAAGAGTAGAGGTTTAATTTATTCTTCTACAAGTGGTGAATCAAGTTCCGTTTTGCCAACACACTTTGCTGAAGCTGCTGTCTTTTCTCCATTGTGCTTCTTGGCCCCCTTGTCAAATATGAGATGGCTGATGAAATTGTATGTGCTAAGTTTGGATCTCAGTTTAGTTTTGTTCTACTTGGTTCAAAACAGGTCTTTTTTTGTTTGCCATACCTGGCTGTTTTTATGACTATAGGCCCTGTAGTATAGTTTGAAGCCTGGTATACAGATCCCCCCTGTGTTTGCCTTTTCACTCAGGGTTGTTTGGGGCTATTCGGGGTCTTTGTTTTTCCAATGAATTTAGGACTTTTTCCCCCAAGTCTGTGCAGAACTTCTGGGGATTTTAAATCGGAATTGCATTCAATCTGTACCAAGATTGGGTAGAATGGACATTTTCTACTATATTTAATTTTTCCCAATCCATGAGCATGGAGGTTTTCTGTCTTCGATTGTCTTCTTCAATCTTTCTTTAAGGGTTTAAAATTGTTTTGTAGGAGATCTTTGGTGTCTTGGTTAGGTTTGTTACTAGGTATAGTATTTTATTGTTTTTTGAGGCTTTTGTGAGTGGAAGGTCTCCTTAAATTCCTCCTCAGTTGCTTGTGTTGGTGTAAATAAAGGCTACTGATTTTTTTAGCGTTAATTTGTATCCTGCCACATCGCTGAAGCTGTTTTAATGGTTTTTAGGAGTTTTCTGTTTGAGTTTTTAGCATCCCTTTAAAGGGAATGTTTCTGTTCTTTCCCTGTTTAGGATGATATTGGGTGTGGGTTTCCTGTATATGGCTTTGATTACATTGAGGAATGATCCCTCCAATCCAATTCCCTCTAGGACTGTGCTTCGGTGGTCTTGGGAGATCTCCCACAACCCAACATTTATATTGAGCTAAGTATTTTCCTGTATTCAAAGTTAAAGCTTAAAAATAGAAAAATGAAAATTTAAAAATTATTGGAACAAAACACAAGTAAAGATCTTTATACATTGTGTAATTTAATAGTGTGAAGTGTGGGGCTGGAGAGATAGCCTAGCGGCTTAAGAGCACCGGATGCTCTTGCAGAGGACCCAGGTTTGACCCAGCACCCACATGGCTGCTGTGACGAAATGTCTCGTAAACTCCAAATCCAGGGAAACTCAGTTCCAGGGGAATTCAGAGACCCTCTTCTGACCTGCAGCATTGCACGACCATGGGTGGGTCACACACCCTACATTGCAGGAAAGTACATTTCATACAATCTAAAATAATAAATTTAAAAAAATATAAAAAAAAAAAAACAAACACAAAAAATAGCTGAATGTTCTCTAAACAATCCCCCCAGCATAAATCATAAAGAAAAAACATTATCAGATTTACAAATAAATACGGAAGACTAATACCATCTGGTTATTTACAATCGTTATGTGAAAATACTATATATATATCTATATATATTATATATATATATATATATATGGCAGGAGAGAGCAAGCTCGTTATTTCTAATGTAAAAAAGAGTTTATGCACATCAGTTGGAAAATGAGAAGAATCTTTTCTCTTATTTTTAAAGTATAATATTTTTAGCCAGGTATAATGTTGCATGCCTTAATCCCAGCACTTGGGAGGCAGAGGCAGGTGGAAATCTATGAGTTCAAGGTCAGCCTGGTCTACATAGTGAGTTCCAGGCCAACTGGGGCTACAGGGAAACCCTGTCTCAAAAAGACAATATATATATAATATTTTTATTAATTTTTGAGAATTTCAAATAATGTATTTTGATCATATTGACCCCTCACTCTTCTAATTTCTTCCAGACCCACCCCACCTCTCCACCCCTTCCCAACTTCCTGTCCTTTTTTCTTTAAAAATAACCTTTGGAGTCTGATGTGTGCGCTCGTACAGTCATGGTGGGACCCCTGCTGGAGTATGGTCAGTCTGCCAGGGGCCACACAGAAAACTGACTCTGCCTCCCCCAAAGCTATCAATTGTCAATACTCCTTAGCTAAGGGACAGGGCTCAAGAGCCCCTCCCTGCTCCCCACGGGAATGCTGCCTGGCTAGATGTGGAGCAGGTCCTGTGCAGGCATCCACAGGTGCTGTGAATTGATGAGTGCAGCCGACCTGTCAGGTCCAGAAGATACTGCTTTGCTCTGGTTCTCCCTGAGGAGAGCAATCTTTTACATAAATTGCCAAAAGGCATTAACAAGTAGCTTATAAGAGAAATACAATACCCAAGGGCAGTCTGAAAAGACAATAGTAATAACAGAAACAATAACAAATGTTGACAGATTGGCAAAGCTAAACAAAATTGATAATAAGGAGAATGAAAGAGCATTTTCATATTGGTGGGAGATAAATGGGTGTAACGTCATTGGAGGATATTTGCTGCTAGTTATGAAAAATCTTTAAAAAGGTGCGTACTCGGTGACTAGAGATCTGGCGCCCATGAACTTGGATCTCCAGCTCCCACATAAAAAGCTAGGTATAGAGGCAGGCTCCTGCAGTCCCCGCTGGGTATGTGACAGCATGTTGCCGCCATCCTAGTTTAGGGTGAGGCGTGAGACAGGAGGAGTTCTGGATCTTATTGGCCGACCAGCCTAGCCAAAACGGCGAACTCCGGGTTTAGGGACAGGTGACCATGAAGAAGTAAGGAGGCAGATGATTGACGAAGACACTCAGCTTGACCTCTGGCCTGCACACACACCATTTACTTAGACTTGCTCACCCTGGCACAGAGAGAGGTACAAAACAAAGAAATCAGCCAAAAATATGCACACTCTTAGGGCTACAGCTCAGTGGAAGAGCCTAAGAAGCGCAAAGCCCTAAGAGCAATCCTTAGACCTAAAGAAAAAAAACCAAACCAAAACAAAACAACATACTATTGACTCTACAAGTCCATCCCCAGAAAGATGTTTATTGAAAGTCATTAATGATACCAAATTTTGGATGCAACCTAAAAATTCATCAGCAGGGATCTGTGTAAGAAAGCTAATTGGGTGGGCTGGAGAGATAGATGGCCTAGCGGTTAAGAGCACCGACTGCTCTTGCAGAGGACCCGGGTTCGATCCCCAGCACCCACATAGCGGCTGAGAACCATCTGCAACTCCAGTTCCAGGGGAATCCAACACCCTATTCTGACCTCCGTGGCATTGCACAACACGGGTGCACAACCCTACATGCAGACAGTACATTCATACACATAAATAAATAAGTATTAAAAAAAGAAAGCTAATTGGGGTGTTGCCATTTAATGGGACAGTATGTAACTATTTAATGGGACACTATGTAACCATTTAATGGAACATTATGTAACCCTTTAATGGAGTATGTGGATCCATAGCTAAATAGGCTTGAAAATGTATTCCTTGTTAAATTAATAATCGTATATGTATGGCTAGGACCCACTTTTGTAGAGAAAGAAGGAATGTAAATACATGTGCCCAGTGTGATGACTGGCACATGGTAAATATTCAGTAAACATAACTTACTGAATTTTCCAAGATGTTAGACATATCTATATCAAAATGTTGACAGTCATGGGCTGGAGAGATGACTCAGCGGTTAGGAGCACTGGCTGCTCTTGTAGAAGACCTGCGTTCGATTCCCAACACCCACAAGGTGGCTAACAACCATCGATAACTCCAGGGAATCTAACACCCTCTTCTGACCTCTGTGGACATTGCATGACATGGGTGTACTTACATACATGCAGGTGCTACGCTCATATGGATAAGATAAAAATAATAAATGATTTTTGTTTTTTTTTTTGTCTTTTCGACCACAGGGTCTCCCTGTAGCCCCAGCTGTCCTGGAACTCACTCTGTAAACCAGGCTGGCCTTGAACTCACAAAGATCCGCCTGCCTCTGCCTCCCAAGTGCTAGGATTAAAGGCGTGCTTTTTTAAATGTTGGCAGTTATTATCTGTGGTTGAAGTGCAAGTCGTTTTTACCTTTTCCACTTTGAAATACTTTGAAAACGTTTTCATCAGTGTATGCTACTTTTATAATCAGAAGTAATAATAGACCAAATTGTTTTCTAATATAATTAAAAGGAATTAGTAAGACTTGATAAAGAATTGTAAGTCAGACATGAGGAAAATGCAGATGTTTAGCATGCCGGCCTCTACTTTAGTTTGGGTGTTTGCTTTGGGATTTCCATTTCAAGAAATGAGAAGGATGGGGAGGAGGAGGAGGAGGAGGAGGAGGAGGAGGAGGAGGAGGAGGAAGAAGAAGAGGCCAAGGAAAAGGAGAGAAGAGGAGGGGGGAGGAGGAAGAGGAAAAGGAAGAGTAAAAGCGTATAAACATGTTTGTATGGGTTGTTACGTGTTCACCTGTTGCTTTGCAGTGCCAGTGGAACATTCGTTGGGACACACAGGTCTGGAGCTCCAAGAAAGAGGCTCCTAGAAAGACCAGCTCTCATTAGTGAGCTGCAAGTGCAAGATGTTACAACCACAGCAGTGAACACTGCTGCCCAGCGGACAGGGCAGTGTGGAGAGGTCCAGGGAAAGCCCCGTTGAAGCCCATCATCTGCAGGAAGAGGGGGGAAGGGTTACAGGAGAGGAACCAGAGGACTAACCAGGAGCTGGGAAGGGGAAAAGCCAGCAGAGGGGTGTCTGGAAACAACAGACTAACTTGATCACGAGGTCAAAGTAGTTGCACAGTTAAAATTGCCCAGTGGGTTTGGTAATTAGCCCAGTACCCAAGGCTTTGAGGGACTGACTGGTCTCAGTGGAATGCAGACTTTGGTCTCACTGGAATGTAGACTTGAAGCGTGGAGTAAATGTCATATGTATTGATGGGGTACTAAGTATATTCATTTCTTATATAACCCTTGGATGATAAGTTAAGAAAATAACTAGGGACTAAGTTAGGAAAAAGTATTTCTTTCCAGGATCAGATTCATAGGTTGCTGAGCAGAGAAGCCTGCTAAAGAGGGTTTGAAGAGGAGCATGGAGATGGGGGTGTCGGAGTAGGCAGAGTGACAAGATCCACGGTGCAAGGGAAGGTTAGTCCTCCACTGGAGCTGCATCCCAGCCGCGAGATGAATGTGGGTGCAGGGGCAGCTGGTGGGGTGAAGCGGGTGGAGGAAGGGAGGGAGGCATAACAATTAGAGGCATTTCATGCTTGCTTTTCATGCTCAATAGTGTTTCATTCTCTACTAGCAAGACCAGATTTTTAAGGTTCCCGCTTGATGAGGTTGGCTTGACACAGAGCAATAATGAAAGTTGCCAATGGAGAAGGTGGCAGGAATCAGCCGTGTGTCAAATTCACTCAGCCCCTATGTGCAAATAGATAATTACGAGGCGTCTCCACCCATCGAATGGATCACGAGTCTTCTCCTGCGTAAGCCTGCACATGTTTAAGATTTCCAGAATACAGATTTCCGAAATAATGATTGTAATAAACAGTGGTTATCTTAACTTTATTTTCAGGCCATAAAACACATCCTTTGATAAATTATTTCACCGCCTATCCCCAAGTGCACCTCTCCATGCTGGCCTCCCCTCCCCCGGCCAGCAGCAGCCCGAACTACGGTAGCTCCATCTATTATTCATTCCAATCAAATAAGACACAGTGGAGCCTCAGTAAACTTGCTTTTCATATCAGAATTGGTCTTATTGAGTAATACACACGGCAGACCCCAGCTTCCAGCACCAGGCCTGAAATGAGCAATTCTCTCATTGTAATAATGCGCCTCTGTCATCTTCTTATTATCAGCATGATAAAAGATGAAATATTCACAGATGCTGCCCTCCTAACCTGATCACAGCTTGATATTTGAGCTTTGGAAATGAGTTTTATAAGCTTTAATATACTCCTTGGCGGAGTGACCCCTGAAATTAAACATTATTACAGAGCGGATATTTAAAAAGCTGGGGCCGCAAATTACATCAAAATGAAAATATTAAGGAGTATTACGAATATACCAAGTGGGAGCTCACAGCTCTGGAAGCTGTGAACGCCAGAGAACTCCACACGCTGGTGTCAAAAACATCAGAAAAAATAATAACAGCAAAGACACCTTGACTTCAGTTATTTTATACTTAGGACTAAACGAAATTATTTGAATGGGTTTTTTTTTTCCTCCTTCTGTAGGCTAGCTTTCCAGGCAGTTGGGGGGAGGGAGCCTATTATTTCAACTTTAGACTCCTAATACATTTCATGCTTGGCTTAAAGAGGCACCTTCCTTTTTTTTTTTCTTTCTGCTCCTTCTTGGTGCATGGATAAATAAAAGAAATACCTAAATATAATGAAACCAAAGACCATGCTAAGAAAAAAGTGAGCAAACAAGATCAGTTAGAACCCCAGGATTCAATTTCCCTTGGGATTGACACACTGATGGACAGGCTCTCTCGGCAACAGCTGGATGCTGGAAACCCAGGAGGGGGAAGGGTCATCAGCCTGTCATGGGGTGTAATGGCTGCCAGACACAGCTCTGGGGATGCTCCACCTTCTGCTCAAGCTGCGTGGATGTATTTGATGATGAGGGCTGGGCTTGGGAGCCTTGGGTACCCAACACCGAGAACCAGCTCAGGCCTACTTGGTACAGTGCTTCATGAGGACAGGGACTGTGTGTGGCATGTGCCCAGCACTGAGTCTAGGCATAGACAGGTGGCCTTGAATATATACTCTGCCTATTAAGTGGATGAATGAATGAATGAATGAATGAATGTGAAAGAACAGGTGACTTCCCAGCCTGCTTCATTCCTAGCCCCGAGAAGAGTATCTTGCCAGAGAGAATATGCACGGAACCTTTCTCAGACCTCTTCTTTCGGTATCTAGGACTGTGAAACTATTGTCACAGTTGGAGGCTTTTCCAAACACTTCATTTTGATGTACTGTGCATTGCTCTTTTGCTTGCCATGGAAAGCTCCCTGTTCTGGTCATTACTTTATTTTTAATCCTCACCTTTCTGAGTCTCACTGTGTCAAAGTAGAATACTAACACACCCAACCTGTTAGTAGCCCTTAGGCAGGAATGAACACTAAAACGAAGCAAGATAATAGTTCTCTCCCTTGGACTTCTTTATGGTACAGATGTATTGACCAGTTTAATAATCATTTGGTTTTGCCAGGTGTGGTGGCACAGGCCCTTAATCCCAGAACTCTGGAGGCAGAAGCAGGTGGATCTCTCTGTGAGTTCAAGGCAAGCCTGGTCTACATAGTGATTTCCAGGTCAGCTGAGGCTACAGAGAACCCTGTCTCAAAAAGACCCCTCCCCCCAAAGACATTTGGTTTTAGTCAAATGGAAGAAATAAAAGCCTTTTCTCTTAGTGGCAAATCAATGTTTTAGGTGCCCCCAATATTTTTTTCTCAAGACTGGATCTCACTCACTAGTAGTCCTAACAGGCCTGGAACTTCCCAGGGTGGTGTTGAACCCAAACATTTACCTGCCTCCACCTCCCGAGTGCTGCCCTCATTTTTTATTTAATTAAAAACTTCAGGGGTCTAGAGAGATAGCTCAGTGGTTAGGAGCACTTGCTGCTTTTCCAGAGCACATTGAGTTCAGTTTCTGTCACCCTCATGGGTCAGCACACCACTGCCTATAACTCAAACTCTAGGGAATCTGATGCCCTCTTCTGGTCTCTGTGGATACCTGCATACACATGGCATACACCCCCATGAATATAAATAAGTAATAAATAAATCTTTAAAGAAAATTAAAACTCTAAATGTGTTTTTGTGGTGGTAGAAAAGGGAATCGATGGCATGGAAATAAAGACGTAGATTTTGGAATGACCAGATGGAAGTTTGAGTACCAGTTTTGTTTTTTTTCTATTTCTAATTATGAGACTTTGGGCAAATTCGACTCTCTGAGGCTCAGCTTCCTCATAATTAAAAATGAGATGGGCTGGACAGATGGCCTAGCGGTTAAGAGTGCCAATTTCTCTTGCAGAGGACCTGGGTTCGATCCCCAGTACCCACATGGCAGCTGAGAACTGTCTTTGACTCCAGTTCCAGGGGAATCCGACACCCTCTTCTGACCTCCGCGGCATTGCAAGACACGGGTGCACAGACCTACATGCAGACGGTGCATTCATACACATACAAAAATAAATAAATAAAAAATAAATAAAATAAAATGAGAATAAAGAGCCACCTCTATATATGCGGAAAGATCGGGGTTCAAGGCCATCCCAGTCTACGTATAGAGTTCAAGGCCAACCTGGGCTACATGAGACCCTCTCTCAAAAGAGAGAAAGAGGGAAAAAGGAGTAGAGAAAGGGAGAAAGTCAGGGAGAGAATGAATAATGGTTATATTTACTTCATTTAGTATGATACATATTTTTTAAAATTAAATATGAAGTACAAGGCTTAGGAGAGAAGAAATAAAATTACTATTTGAAGACCTATTATTTAGGATATGGAAAAACAAAAAGAAACAATGTTATCAGAATAAAAAAAAGGCTTTTATCAGAGTTGCTGGATACAAAATCAATGTACAAAAGTCAATCCAATTTCCATATACCAATAACAATCAGTTGATGAATTTAAAATAAACCATTTACATTAGGAACAAAAATGTAAAGGTGGCCAGGAGAAAATATAACAAAGTTTGAAAATTTTTAATGGAGCATGTTATAAAAATGATTGAAGTACATTATAGTAGGTTCTAAATAAAGACATAGATCATGTTCTTGGGTGCATTATATTATTATTTTATAAAGATATAAATTCTCAAAAAATGACCAAATAAAAGATATAAATTCTCCAAACTGTGATTTTTTGACTCAAGGAAATCCCAGCAAGACTTGGAACTTGAAGCAGTAATTATAACATTTTCTAGAATATCAAAATAATAGATTTAATCAAAATGTCTATATGCAGCATAAATGATTGAGAAATTGTGCCTAAAATTTTACAATGAATATTATTAAGAAGTAAAAATTAATGTATTACTATTAGCAACTAGGTTGGATTTTAACAGTCAATGCCAAGGCATTCAGATTAGGGGCAGGAGGGTCAGGAGTTCAAGGTCACAGAGAGTTGAAGGCTAGCCTGTGCTACATGAAACCTTGTCTGTAAAAACAAAACAACCAACCATCCAAATGAACTGAACAATGCTTCCTGCCCCCCTCCAAAAAAAAGGAAGAAGGAAGGAAGAAAAGAGAAGAGAAAGAAGAGAAGAGAAGAGAAGAGAAGAGAAGAGAAGAGAAGAGAAGAGAAGAGAAGAGAAGAGAAGAGAAGAGAAGAGAAGAGAAGAGAGCTGGGCTAGACCAGCAATTCCTAAGCTCCCTGGGTATCTGTCTCCTGCCCAGTGTCCTGCTGTTCTTAAATTCTTGAGAGCACCCAGAATCTGAATCATCAGAGACAAGCCCTAGAGTGTTCTGAACCATAGTTGTCAACTATGTTCTAGCATCTAGACTCTAGACATTCCAAAATCTTACCTAGTAAAGATATTCAGTGACTTGTCAAATAATTGTTCTTGTACCAAACATGGGATCAGTATGCGTGGGGATGAAGGGAGGCAGGTAGAAGTGCAGGGGAAAGAGGCTTAGAGAGCTGGATGGAGAAAAACTAACCAAGACTTGGAATAAAGGTGACGTTATTTCCTTGTTGCTGCTGTGGCAAAGTCACACACTCTGTCGTTTTAAGCAACATACATTTACTTTCTTACACTTAGTTCACCCTGCCCTGAGCTAATGTCAAGGTGTCAGCATGACTGTGCTCCTTTCTGGAGGCTGTCTGGGCAAATCCATTTCCTTTGCATTCCTGTCTCCTAGAGGTCACCGGTTCCTTGGCTCACGGGCTCTTTCTCCATGTGCAAAGCCAGCCACATTGCATCTGTCTGATCATTCTTCCATAGTTGCATCTTCTGGATTTCCTTTCCTACTTTTACTGACCCTTCTGAGTTTGTGAGGCCAACCCTAAATAATCCAGGACTACCTTCTTTTCTAGTAATTTTCTGCTGCTTTTATCCATCTTTGTATTTTAACATAACAGTTACAGGTTGATATATGGATATATATGGATGTTGGGGGAACTGTATTAGGCCATTTTCTAATGCTATAATAAAACAACCAAAGCTGGATATTATAAAAATAAGAGCTTTATAAAAAAATAAGAGCTTCATATAATTCACAGTTTTGGGGGCAGGGTTGAAAAATCCAGGATCAGATGGCCCCAAAGATTTGGCCTCTAGTTGCGGGGGGGAGAGCTTGGTCATGTGACAACATGGAAGGTCATGATGGCGGAGTGTGTAGAAGGGAGAGACATCACAGGATAAGTCAGGAACTGAGAGGAGGTTGGGTCAGGCTCCCTCTTTTAAAAACTCTTTGTTTTTATTTTACATGTGTGAGTGTTTTGCCTGCACGTATGTAGGTACAGCACATGTGTGCAATGCCTGCAGAGGCCAGAAGGGGGCATTGGATCCTGTGGAACTGGAGTTACAGATGGTTGTCAGTGCTGGGAACTGAACTCAGGTCTTCTGAAAGAGCAGAATGTTCCTTGCTGCTGATCCATCTCCCCAGCCCCTTGTTTGTTTTAATAGAACAGCCTTTTTGATGGCCTAATGACATTCCTGCTCTAGGCTCCAGCTCTTAAAACTTCCACCACCTTTTAACCTACACACTGGGGGTAAAGTTTCCAACATGTGAGCCTTTAGAAACAAACTCTCCAGATTATAAGAGGGACTGTTGTATGTGTGTAACCCTTTACTGTAATCAAGGTTTCCAATAAGTAAAGATTTCTCGGATGGACTGAACTCAGTTCCAAGGACTGTTTTCTGAATGTCTCTAAACGGTTAGTAGCATTTTCTTTTTTTTTTTTTTTTTTTTTTTTTTTGGTCTTTTCTAGACAGGGTCTCCCTGTAGCCCCAGCTGTCCTGGAACTCACTCTGTAGACCAGGCTGGCCTTGAACTCACAAAGATCCGCCTGCCTGTGCCTCCCAAGTGCTAGGATTAAAGGTGTGCGCCACTACGCCCGGCCTGTAGCATTTTCTAATTCACAGACTGGCCACCGACAGCCTGGGTTTCTTCTGTCACAGCATCTACACAGAAGTACCATCAGCATGTGGGAGGGGTCATCTGCACTTGACAGTTCAATGAATAAGTCGTGACTTACCTAGCACCCAACCAGGTAAGACAATGCCCAGGAGCAGCAGCCGCACAGAAGCAGATGTTCCCAGAGTCATGATGTGGTTATGCAGCAATATCACAAGCTGAAAATGCCTGTGACACACCTACCTACAAAACACCATGGCTGAGCAGCACAGTGCACTGCAGAGTGTGAGTTGTCCACTCTTGCAGCTATGTGGCTGGGTGGCCATTGCAGCCTGCTGCCACCGCCCTGTATCCAAAGATAACCACATGCGGCACACCATTTACCCAGAAAATGATCAAAATTCAAAAACAAAGTATGGGGGGGCTGGAGAGTTGGCTAAGTGGTTAAGAATACTGGTTGCTCTTGCAGAGGGCCCAGATTTGCTTACACCCTCATGAAAGCTTAACTGTGTGTAACTTCACTTCAGCTCCTGGGGATCCAATGCCTTCTGGCTTCCTTGGGCATTGTACACACATGGGCACAGACATGCATGTAGGCAAAACATTCATTCACATAAATAAAAGAAAATCTTTAAAAAGCTCAAACCAAAGTCTGTCTTCTAATGAATGTGTTATCACTTTTGCGTAATCATAACTTCAAAAAAAAAATCATAAGTTGAACTATAAGTTGGGGATCATCTATATCTTAATTTTAAAACATTATAAAATTATTGTTATTATTATGTGCGGGAGGGAGGTAGTGCACATGGCACAGCACATATGTGGGGGTAAGTGACAACTTTGAGGAGTCAGCTCTCTCCCTCAACTTGTATTTGGGTTCTGGGGATCAAACTCAGGTTGCCAGGCCTATGTGACAAATGTCATCACCAGCTCTGCTCTTTCATTTTAGAGGTGTAAGACAGCAAGTAATACATTTTTAGTCAATTCTCTGCTGGGGTGCTGCTGTCTGAAGGGTCAAGACATCCGAGGCAGTTGAAGCAGAAGACCTCTAGTGGAGTGGTAAAAATGGCCGCTCCAGCAAGGTGGTTGTGGACTTCTTTAATGATAGGTAGCTCAGAACAGACATCTGGAGAACTAGGAGGAAACTTCCTGATCTTTTATGACCTAGTATTAGATGTTACATAGGAACTTTGAACAAGTTGGAGCACACAGACGCCCTCTGCAAAGACAGGGGACGTTACCTCATCTCTAGATGGAAGAAATCATTCAAAGAGCTTGTAGTCATTTGTGTTAGAACTGCCACACCCCCAGGATGGGGGACTTGGTGAGGAGAGTGACTGTCCGTGTCTCGTACTTGTCTACACTGCCTGCTGCTGTGTAATGTGTGATAAGGAGTAGGAGCTGTGTGAATGTTGTTTGAGGGCTAATCCAATCACCAGGCTGTGTCTGGTATGATCTATATCTGGACTGTCTCTCAAATACTCATGTGTTGAAGGCTCGATCCCTGGTTGGTAGTGCTTTTGGAGAGGTGGTGGGAACTGGGGATGGGGCTGAGTTGAAGAAAGAAGGCGTTTCATTTCTGATACTGCATTAAAATATCCCGACGAAAAGCAACTAAGGGAAGAAAGGGTTTATTTGACTCACAAGTCCAGTCACAGTTCACCATAAAGTCAAGGCAGGAACTCAAGTGACTGACCAGTTAGATGCTGTCCACAGCCGGGAGCCAGGAGAACAAGCACAGCCTTGCTAGAGAATAGTGCTGCCCAGAGTGGGCTGGATCTTCTTAATCAATTAACAATCAAGACAACCCCCACGGACATGCCCACAGGCCAACCTGGTCAAAATAACTCCTCATTAAGACTGTCTTCTCAGGCTGGAGAGATGTCTCAGCAGTTAAGAGCACCAACTGCTCTTGCAGGGGACCTGGGTTCTATTCCCAGCACCCACATGGCGGCTAAGAACCATCTTTAACTCCAGTTCCAGGGGAATCTGACACACCTTCTTCTGACCTCTGTGGCATTGAATGACACGGGTGCACCAACCTACATGCAGACAGCTCATTCACACACATAAAAAAATAATAAATAAATAAAAAATAAATAATTAAAAAAAAAAGACTGTCTTCCCAAGTGATTGGAGGTGTGTCAAGTTGACATTAAAAACTAACCAACCCAGTAGGTCATGGGATGGGGAGCCTTCCTTTCAAGGGTTCATATTGGGCATCATCTTATATATTTTTACCTCATCATTCTCAACATGGATTAATTAGGGTGACAATTAATGAGGGATACAGTTCTGAGGGCACCAGGTTATCCTCAGCTACTGACAGACAGTTCCAAAGTCACCCAGCTCTGGAGCGAGCATGCTCTGACTAGCTGCAGAACTGCTGAACTGATCCTCTCCAGAAACACATTTCGGTGCCTTTCTGAGCCCTCTGGTGACAGCTATAGAGGGCAGTGACATCCCAAGATCCCAGCACACACATACACCAGTGACCCCCAAATGAACTGTGTCTATATATGTCTCCTCACCCATTCATGCATACAGATGGGACTAACATCTGCAAGGCTAACATTTATAGAGCACCTGCTGTATCCTGGGCCTTAGGAACAAGAAGTGGTGTTAATACTCTACTCCATCCTTCCTCCTGGATCTTTGTTCAAACTCCACCAGCCTGACTCTAGAACCTCACCTGCCTGCAATATTCAACCATTTATTATGTGTTCAAATGTTTGTACATATGTCCAAATGTCCAAAATGCACATATTGAAACCAAATTCTCCAATTAAATGGTATTATGTGTTCAAATGTTTGTACATGTGTCCAAATGTCCAAAATGCACATATTGAAACCAAATTCTCCAATTAAATGGCCTTTGGGAGATGAGAAGGTCATGAAAGCTCTGCTTCCTGATTGGGATCAGAAAGCGGCCCGGGGAAGCTTGTCATCCTCTTCACTTTTCTGTCCTATGAGAACATAGGCGAGTCACTATTTCAGATGGACAGGTCCTCACCAGACACCCTGATTTTGCACATCCCAGCCTCTAGAACAGTGGGAAGCTTGTGCCTTAGTCACTCAGTCTAAGTGAGTTTGCTCCAGCAGCAGACTAGATGGGACCCAGCTCGCTGTGTTCAAACCAGACGCGGTCTCTGTCATTGTGAAGTTAACAGTCTCATGGGGAAGGCAGGCATCAGTCCTTCACCAAATACACAATTGCAGCGTGATGAGGACGGAGAGGAAATCCACAGGAAGCTGGAACACTGTGGGACAGAGACCCAGAGTAGGTTGAGCCAGTCAGGGGAGCTTCCTTAGGACCTGACGTCCAACATGGTGGCTGAGTGGGAGTTGGCTTAGTTCCATTCTTGTACCCAGGAAGATAGGCAGAGAGCACTGGGAGACCTGGGCAGTGCAGGGGTTGGGACAGCCTCTGGGACAGGGAGGACAGAGAGAGATGAGGGCAGGATGGTTTCTTAGGAGACTTAGTTGCAGCTAAGTCCAGAGGAAGCAGGAGAGGAAGAGCAGCTGGAGAATACCATTCCCAGCTCTGGGAGACGGGCTGATGAGATTCATTGCTGTCACGTGCGCCAGCTAAGAGTGGTGTACTTACTTGGGGTGTGATGAAAGGACAAAGTTGATGTCCTGTCCTTCCAGGTCCCTTTCTGACCTGAGGGAAGCTGCTTTCCAGATCTGTCTCTCCAATCCAGAGATAGAGGAGCTGTTTTGGACCATGGCTAAATTACTTCCTGTCACCCGACTTCATGATTTTATTAATTCAGAAGCTAAGAAATTCAGCCAAGTTTTGAAGCAGTATGGAGGGTGAACTTCCAGCAGCTTCCAGTTGTGACTGGCACCTCTTGCCTTTCCCTCTCCTTTCCTTCGATCAGATACAAGTTCTGCTCATCATCACTCTGTCTGCCCCGTTTCCTCATTTTCACCTTGTCTGCTATCAGGACCCATGCTCACAAGTACCATGACCTCCATCAGGCTAGGCTAAATCAAATGAGCACTCATCACAAGAATATGAAAATGGGGGCTGGGGACATGGCTCAGCGGTTAAAAGCACCATCTACATGGCGGCTAAGAACTTAGCGCACGCCTTTAATCCTAGCACTCCGGAGGCAGAGGCAGGTGGATCTCTGTGAGTTCAAGGCCAGCCTGGTCTACAGAGTGAGTTCCAGGCCAGCTGGGGCTACAGGGAGACCCTGTCTCAGGACAACGTAGAGCCCCCTCCTGTTTCTGCAACTGACAGGGAGGGCGGGGCCCAGCTTCACTCCCTCAGCTGTAGGTAGACTTAGAGAGCTTAGGGAAGAGCTAGTCTTGCACAGGAAGTAGAGAAAAGCCCACTGTTCAGGAGGAAGGGGATGTCCTCCGTCCGCCATTACCTTAGAAACTCACCCCACTAATCAAATCAACCCAATGAATGTCTAGACCTTTGAGATTAGTCATCCCTCCCCCAACAAGAGAAGTAAGCACAAGGAGGTGGGGCAGGGCTAGCCGGAACTCCCTTCTGAGCAGAGGTGCAAATTCAAGATAAAGGCAGATCATTTTTTCCTCCGTACTGACCAGTAGCGCTGGGTCTGAAAATGTCGCCTAAACCAAGAGTAGGACACCTTCCCACTACCTATATCTTGACCCATGACCAGGTCTTATTTTGAACATTTTCCTCTTTCTGGTGCCAGATGTAGGGACTGTATCCTCATTGGTCCCACCCCTCCCTTTATGACCTCATTAGAAGGGCAGGACCGTTTCCCATTGGCTCGCACACTCCAGTGCTGCTAGAACAGAGTGAGGGCCTTCTGCACCTATCTTCATGCATCAAGACATAGCAATGGGGCGGGGGCTGCAGAGATAGCTCAGCACTTAAGAGCATTAGCTGTTCTTGCAGAGGACCGGAGTTTGGTTCCCAGCACCTATATGGCAAATTAGCAACTGCCCATAACTCTACTCCAGGGGAGCTGATGCCCTCTTCTGTAAGCATTGGCTACCCATGGTGCCCTTATCTACAGGCAGGCAAAACACCCACACACATGAAATAAAAATGGTAAATAAAAACCTTTTAAAAACATAAATAAAGCCAGGCGTGGTGGCGCACGCCTTTAATCCTAGCACTGGGGAGGCAGAGGCAGGCGGATCTTTGTGAGTTCAAGGCCAGCCTGGTCTACAGAGTGAGTTCCAGGACAGCTGGAGCTACAGGGAGACCCTATCTTGAAAAGACCAAAAACTGCGCCGACCGCTCTTGCAGAGGACCCGGGTTCGATCCCCAGCACCCACATGGCGGCCGAAAACCGTCTGAAATTCCAGGAGAACTCCAGTTCCAGGGGAATCCGAGACCCTCTTCTGACCTCCGCAGCATTGCACGACACGGGTGCACAAACCTGCATGCAGACAGTACATTCATACACATGCAGAAATGAAATAAAATGAAAGAAAAAACAAAGAAATAAACAAATAGATTAAAAGAAACATAGACCAAAAAAAACCAACTAACCACACCAAAACAAACAAACCAAAAAACAAACAAACACCCCCCAACCAAAAAAACCCCAGAATAAAAACCTTAAAAACAAATCAGCAATGTCAGAACAGACCCACTTTTTTTTTTTTTTTTTATTGTCTTTATTTTCGTGGACAGGGGCTCTCCTGCAGTACCCCAACTATTCTGAACCTCTCTATCCGCTAGGTGGCCTTGAACTCACAGAGATCTGCCTGCCTCTGGCCTCCCCAGTGCTGGCTTACAGGGCATGAGTGGCCACCATGCCTGGCAAGAACACCTTTTTATATCAGCATTTTGCCAATGGAGATCAGGTTACCGGGTGTATGGGCACAGCTTAAGCACCGTGAACTCCTGGTAGGTTCCGTGGGGGGGTCGTGTGGCGCTTCCCCAGAGACTGGTACTCAGGTGTCGCCTAGGTAAAATGGCAGGGACGGACAGTCGGACCGTCGACAACACTCCGCGCCTAGGTATCGCCAGATAAGATAATATCGACGAGGAACACAATGCCGGGTAACGCACTTGCTAATTGTTGTGTGTGGAATACTGGAAGGAAAAGTCTGTATTTATTTAGTAAGACTCTTTTAAAAATATTTTCAGGTGTTTGAATCTGTATATGCAGAACCTTCAGGTACAAAGGGTTCAGCATTTTCCTCTTTTCCTTTTACATCTCCAGGTAAGATATTCATGAATAGAATTTAAAGAAAACTCCTGTTGGGCACTAGACCCAAAGCATGGCAGACAAGGAAAGATGGTCACCTTTCTGCCTCTGCCCAACAAGGTCTGGACCCAGCTCAGCCACAGCTCAGGAGTTTCCTGGGGCAGGAATGGTTGTTCTTTATATGAACTATTCCTACAGTTTTATTTTTGAGTTTTGTTCAATATTTTGGTTCTTTATCGATTTCTTCTTTTCTCTCTTCTTCTTCTTATTTTCTTCTTATTTTTCTTTCCTCCTCTCCTCCTCTCCTCTCTCTTCTTCCTCCTCTCATCTTCCTCTCTCTACTTTTCTGAGATATAAGACTCATTGGTAGTCAGGCTGGCTTTGAACTCACAAACCTTTTGCCTCTAGTCTGGAGTACTGGTATTATGTGTGCACCACTATGTCAGCTATTCCTGTTTTTTTTTTTTTTTTTTTTTTTTGCTTTTCATTTTTGGTCTTTTTGAGACGGGGTCTCATTGTAACCCCAACTGGCCTGGGATTCACTATGTAGACCAGGCTGGCCTCCATCTCTGTCTGCCTCTACCTCCTGAGTGCTGGGATTAAAGGCATGCTCCACCATGCCCTGCTATTCCTGCATATATATATATAAATTTTTGAGAATCTTGTACACAGTAGCCTGCATTCACATTATTCCCAAATCTCCTCTCCTACATCCAACTCCTCCTGTGTGTTCCCCCACCCAACTCTCAAATTCATGACCTCTTCTCCTTTATTATTGATATATCTGCACACCTGCTGAGTCCACTTAGTGTTGCCCTGTGTACATGTGTTTAGAATTTAGGATTGGGCAGCTGATCCTCCCTCCCTCTACAGCCATTGATTGCTGGGTCCTTGTGGAATTCTCTCCATCTCCATCCACGCTGGCATTTGACTGCTATGGTCCTTGTGCAGGGCTTAAGCAGCCATGTTGTTGAGAGTTCCTGAATGCAGTGTCCCTGCCATGCCTAGAATACACTGTTTTGTACCAGGCATCCTGCTCCTCTGGCTCTTACAATTTTTCTGCCCCCTCTACCATGAAATTCCCTTATTCCTGTATTTGAAAATAATTTTCTTTTTTTGGTCTTTTTGAGACAGGGTCTCCCTGTAATCCCAGCTGTCCTGGAATTCACTCTGTAGACCAGGCTGGCCTTGAACTCACAAAGATCTGCCTGCCTCTGCCTCCCGAGAGCTAGGATTAAAGGCATGCGCCACCACGCCCGGCGAAAATAATTTTCTTGGGGCTGGAGAGATGGCTCAGCACTGGCTGTTCTTGCAGATGACACGGGTTCAAATCCCAGCATCCACATGGCAACTAACTCCAGTCCATAACTCCAGTTCTATGGGGATCCACATCCTCTTCTGGCCTCTGAGGACATACATGGGTGCACTTACATACATGCAGGTAATACACTCATACACATTAAATACACTCATACGCATTAAATAAATTAACTTAAAAAGTTTTTAAAAATCGTTAACATTTTTCTCATTCTTGGCTAGTCCACTCATTATGCCATAGCTACTAATTGTTATATTAAACCGTATCTGCTCAAATTATTATGGGTTTTCTCTCTTCTGACTAGACCTATACTAATACGCCCACGTTAAGGAAACAGGAAACATCTGAACAAAGAAACCCAAGATTACCAACTAGGTCTCACCATTCCCATTTTGCAGATGGGGACTTGAGCATAAAGGACTTTCTGCTGCGATGCTCGCATAGTCCCTTGCTCTCTACACAGCACTGCACTCCCGTCTGCTAGAACTCCTGCTCCTGGGACTGGGGGCTTTCCCTTGCTACCAGTGTGTCTTTGTCTGGAATTCTTTAAAAATTAATATCCCTGCTGGTTGTGGTGGCGCACGCCTTTAATCCTAGCACTTGGGAGGCAAAGGCAGGTGGATTTTTGTGAGTTCAAGGCCAGCCTGCTCTACAGAGCTAATTCCAGGACAGCTGGGGCTACAGGGAGACCCTGTCTTGAAAAGACAAAAAAAAATTAATATCCCTATAAAGCAGCCCCAAGCCAGTAACTGCAGGAGAGACCTGTAAATCCCCCAGTCTCCTTGCTCCTTGTGGGTGGGAGAGCTCTGGGTGCACCTCGGCACTCGGATCACCTTCTCTGGGTCTGCTTTTGTGAGAACCCAACTGAGGTACTAACTCATGGTCACACAGTGAGGTGATGGACTATAGACTGGGTCACTGTGTTGTCTGGCTCCTATGTGCTAAGCAAGTGCTGCTTCAAGTAAGACTTCACATGTGAACGTGTGCCTGCTCCTTAGCTAATTCTCAATCTGCAATTTCTTTTTTAAAAAGAAATTTTATTTATTTTTAAATTTTCATAAAGGTACATATTATGTGTTAAGCACAACCTTCTCTTCCACTCTCCCTTTTCTCATCCCTCTCCTTCCCATCTGTTCCCTTGGATCCCTTAGACAATTTCGTTTCTACTTTCATTTGACATACACATATATGCTTTTTTGTGACTATATAAAATCTAGGGTCCACAAATGAGAGGAGACCCACTATCTATCTTTCTGAGACTGGCTTTATTCACTTAATAAGATGATCTTCAGTTCCATCCATTTTCTTCCAAATGACATAACTTCATTCTTCTGTATGATATATATATATATATATCATACAGAATATATTATATCTATATATATATATATTGCATTTCCTTATTCATTCAAACTGCCAGCTTGGTTGAAACTACCTGGTTGAAACTGTATTGGAAAAACTGTCATGTCACACCCCTGGCAGAGGTAACCTCTTCTCCTCAGGTCCCCCAGGGAGAGGGAATAATTGCTCATCTATAAAGACATGGGGTCCTCTACTGAAATTTCCCTGTCCACCAGACAGTCTAATGTTAAGCACTTAGCTGAACTGGGCCATGTAGTCTACACCAGAATTCTTTGCAATCGGCCTTGGTGATGTAGTTGCTTTGATTCTAAGCCACAGCTATCCGTTTACTAATGTTTTGGAATGTGAGAGACACTATCCCGTTAAATACACATATCAAAGTGTCTTACCCCCAACATGAAAAGATGCAGGATTGGCTTCACTTACCTCAGAGACTGAAAGGGATTCAAGGATGTGTCCAAACTCAGAGCACACGAAAGAGCTGGGATTCAAACTCTGCTTGATCTTAGGAGTCATGGGCTCCACAGCTGGTTGTCCTGGATGAGGGCAATTGATCTCCAAGCTGTTCACGGCAGTGTTTTCCTCAGGAGAGGCTGAAGCTCTCTAGATCTAGGAAACCCGGGGGTCTGAGCTGTGGGCAGGCGAAAACCTTGGGCAGGCTGAAGTATGGGGGTAGCTGACATGGTGCCTGGAAGGAGGTGATTCCCCATCTGTGAAATGGGAACGGTGAAACCTAGTCGAGAATCATTTAGGTGCTGGGCACCATGCTAAACCTTAATACTCCTGTGATTTTGTGCTATTCTCCCAGCAACCCCACACTTGGTCCTAGCTTCACCTTGTTTTAGAGTAAGGATCGAGCTCCCTGATTTGCACTGTAAAGCGTTCTCTACCAGAGCCAGGCTCTGCTTTTCCTGCCCCCCCCTCACTGTACGCTGGGATCATGAGAAACAAAAATAACAAACAGTAAACCCAAACCATCCTTTGATTCCCTGGTTTGCCGGAGTCTCAGATCCTAGCGCCGACGAGAACAGAAGTTTCGCAGAAGATTTTGCTTTCCCCTGCGGGTGCATCCTGTTTGACTGTGGTATCTGTGACATCTGCTTTGTATTTTCACAGCGTCATTTTCACTGCCTGTACTTGAAGTGTGACTGAGTATTTGGTATGGGGGTTGAGGAAAGATTTCCTACTTCTCTGATAATCTCCATCTCTTGGGCACATGGCGACTCAGGATTGTCCAGATTGGTTCTTCTGAGCCGTCCCTGGCCACGTTGAAAAAGCGAGCCCTCTTCTCCCTGCTCACTTGATGGATCGCCCCCCGGAACAGGTTTCACATCCCTTCTTAATCTGTTTGCTCACGTGTGTGCTCCTTCAGCATTCCCCGGGCAACTCTTTACTTGGCATTGTGTTGGGGACCAGAGAAGTCAAACAACAGTGTCTCTGTCTTCAAGGAACCCACAAGGAGGGATGTGAGGATGGTAGGACGCCAGGTCCCTGAGGACCCCACAAGCTCAGGCACTATCCTATAGGTAAGCTCAGGAGTGACGATCTCACATCAACCTGGGACTACTAGCAATGATCCCAGAGATTAATGGAGTATTTAGCAATCTCTGCCACAGTGTCAGGCAGGCAGGTGTGACACCCACGGAGATGGGCCGGGTAGGGAAGTAGACATCGGTGAGAACGGAGGCCAAGGGAAAGCGAGATAAGATAACAAATAGCAAAGCAGGGAGAACTGGAGTCACCGGGAGAAACAAAAGCACAGGAAAACAGAAACACCTGGAGTCGGGGGCAGCCTGGGAAGGGGCCATCCAGCAAGGGAAGGGCCTTGGATTCTACAGAAAGCAATGGAGAGCTAAGGAGTTTAAGCAAGAAAGTGCTGCTGGGCTGGTGTCTTATGGTGGCAACGGGGTTGGTGGGATGGTGTGTGTCATGTTCTCTGTTATAAAACTCAACTTGGAGACAGTTGCCTTCACCCAGGAGAGCGGCAGAGATGGGGAAGAGTGAACAGGTCAGAGGAATGTTTGGCAGGTAGAATCTGCTGGAGTTCATCCAGTGCAGCAGCGCTGGGGGAGAGAGAGGCTCATCCATGTCAGTAGGGGTGTGGTGGTGACGTTGTTTATGGAGTTGGTGACAGGCCAGGGATGGGGGTTTGGGCTGGATGAGGGGATGAGTTCAGATTGGGATATGCTCACATAGCTGTACCCGAGGAGGGCATTTGGGGGTATATTGAATTTGGGGGTCAGAAGTAGAGATGCCCATTGAGAAGACAGAGGTACAATGATGGTGCAAGAAAGGCTCTTTCAGTTCCCATAGCCATCCTAGGACTTTTCTAAGAAGTCTTTTATTTGGGAAATTCCCCCATCCATTTGGGATGTGCGTGCCCAGATCACCGTGGTGGTGCATCTGGCAGCGATGGATCTTCTTACCTGTTTGGATGCAGTATTTCAGAGCTGGGATTGAGGATTTTTTTTTTTTTACCTCCTTACAGTTCATTGATACATTCCTTGCATAGTCCTCTGGCCATCACCAAGTCAACGGGATTCTAATATTCTTTTCCCTGATCCATCCAAAGCTCTTTGTAAATTGGACTCAGCAGGAGTTAGTCCAGTGACCTCATAAATAGTGGAAATGATTGCAAATCAGAATTCATATAGGTTCTCAACTCAGTGGGTATCCTTCTCCCCCACAAAGGAAGCAATCATCGCTTTCAAATTTCTGTTTGCCCTTTCACTCAGCTACCTTGGGAGAAAATACAGAGAGAGATCTTGCTGTCTAAGCTTGAAAGGTCCACTTCCTCCATCCTAAAAAGATGCAAGTCCAGTGTCTGGGTCTGTGTAGTCGGGTGATCCTACCTGGGGAGTGGCCAAAGGTGTGAGAGCCTTCCTGGGGGCTCATGGAAATAGTCTTCTGTGGGCATCTGGGAAAATATTTCATACCTAAAGAAACACTTGAGATTTTGTGGCAGAGGTTGTTAAAGATCCATCAATCCCAGGTTTTCCCCTTCCCCCCTCAGCACACATTTCTCTGGCCTGGGGAAGGGGCCAAGTGATTCATTTTGGCCTCTGTGTATGTGGGCAAATTTCCAAGGTCCCTTCCAGATGTGGTCCCTCACACGATCCCTCCACAATCTCTTTCCCTCTTGTTATCTGGCTTTTCTATCCATGCAGTAGAGAACTTTGAGGCCATAAAGAATGATGAGATGGAAGGAGCCAGAGTCTCTGCACGCCTGCCTAGAACACAGCCCCATCTATGTGCTCGCATCCACTCTCTGGAAGGAGGAATAAACTTTTCTTGTTTTTAAACACTGTGATTTTGGAGTTGTCTGATGTGGGAGTTCGCTTATCCTTTTTAACATGTATTACTTGGCCAAGCACTGTTTCAAGAATTCCTCCTCTTTCTCTCTGCATTAAAAATAAATAAATATATGAATCCAGTAACTTCTGTTTCTGATGCACAAAAACTACTTAAGATGGAGTGAGGGTGACGCATTGCTACGGAGTGAGAAGGATCATCTTAGATTCTTATCCTACCAGAGCTTTGACTAGCTGATAAGTCCCTTAAGGTTCATCTTGTTTTACTCACTTATATCATGGGCATACAAAGTGACCCACTTTCTGTTGTCTATAACACAATACAGTGACTGGGTACCTTATAAAGAAAGGAGATTTACTTTGCCTTTTGATTCTAATCCAAGATTGTGGGCCTGCATTTGGCAATGGACTTCTTGTTGGCAGTGTTCTGATGGAGCTCAAGTCATCCATGGACGTATGTGCATGCATTCTTTGGGCTCTTACCCACTCATAAAGCCATAAGAATCAACTCATGGAGGATCTGATCATCTTATTTAATCCTGACCACTTTCCAATGTCCTCATCCCCACAAACACCATAGTTAGATTAAGTTACAATTCTCTCTCTCTCTCTCTCTCTCTCTCTCTCTCTCTCTCTCTGTCTCTCTCTCTCTCTCCTTGGAGTTATGACCAGGCAACTGCAAGTTCTTTATTCCATTCCAATCTTAACTATTAATATCTTTTAAAAAACATTTGTTTGGAGGCTGGAGAGGGAGCTCAGTGGTTAAGATCTCTTGCTGTTCTTTTGTAAGAGCTCCTTTGTAGGACCCAGGTTTGATTCCCAGCACCTACATGGCAAGTAACAACAGTCCTTAAATCCAGTTCCAGGAGATCTGATGCCATTTTCTGACCTCTGATAGCATTGCATGACACAGGTGCACCTATGTACATGCAGGCAATACCCTCATACACATAAAAAAATAAAAATAGGGGCTGGAGAGATGGCTCAGCAGTTAAGAGCGCCAACTACTCTTGCAGAGGACCCAGGTTCGATTCCCAGTACCCACATGGTGGCTAAGAACCGTCTTTAAGCCAGGGGTGGTGGCGCATGCTTTTAATCCTAACACTTAGGAGGCAGAGGCAGGCAGATCTCTTTGAGTTCCAGGCCAGCCTGGTCTACAGAGTGAGTTCTAGGCCAGCTGAGGCTATAAGGAGACCCTGTCTGAAAAAATAAAAAATAAAACATTAAAAATTTGTTTTAGCTTTTAAAATACCTGTGTGTGCATGAATGTACATATATGGATGTGTACATGTGAGTACAGATGCCTCAGGAGTTCAGAAGAGAGTGTTGGACTTCATGGAACTGCAGTAATGGATAGTTGTTAGTTGCAGTAATGGATAGTTGTTAGGTGGGTGCTGGGAACTGAACCTGGATCCTCTGGAAGAACAGCAAGTGTTCTTAACCACTGAGCCATCTCTCCAGCCCCACAGCAAGTATTCTTAAATCACCGAACCAGCCCCAGTTCCAACCGTTTTATTTATTTTATTTATTTTTTATTTTTTGTCTTTTCGAGACAGTGTCTCTCTGTAGCCCCAGCTGTCCTGGAACTCGCTCTGTAGACCAGGCTGGACTTGAACTCACAAAGATCTACCTGCCTCCAAGTGCTAGGATTAAAGGCATGTGCCACCACGCCCGGCTCCAACCCTTTTAATAAATACCTCACAATGGAGATTAAATTTCAGTCCATGGGACTGTAGGGGACAACCTGGCATAAATAAATAAAAGGGCTGCTGTGAGATTGCAGCAACAATGTATAGAAAAGCAGTCTCAGCTGCAAAGCTCTGCATGCCTCTGGGTGATTTTTCGAGGAAGTGGGAGGTTGCTAAAACCTTCCAAAGTGATGCTTCCACTCCCACGGTTCCCACCTTCCCTCCACAATTCTGGGCACCCACATTATTTTAGTGGAAGCACCTAACTTTGCGCCCCAAATTCTATTGTGTCACAGTGGTGGAAATCTTCCCAGAATAGCATTCATAGAAAACAAGTTTTATTTTGCCCACCCTCAAAATGCTTTTCTTCCTCCTCTTCTTTTAGTCATTGCTAGATTTATGGAAAGAGAATTCACAGCCGTTAATAATTCAATTAAATTTCATTTCATTTACAAAAAGCCTCCATTCTAAAACCTTCCAAGAAACAAAACTATATCCACTCACACAAATTGCGATATTTCATTCTGAATAAACAGTTTCTTTTTGTGTTTTATTATTTTTATATCCTAAAAGGACAGAGAAATTCACCAGTGTTGGAATTTCCATAATTTAAGACCAATCATTTGCTTTTTCTAATTTGTCCTAATGAGCTCACATTTTTTTCTTTATCAGGCCCATTTTCTCTGGCAAAAGGTCATCACGGGCAATCATCCATGTCTGCTGGGTATAAATTGTTTTCATAACAATTTTCATTTGCCTGGGAAAATGCGCCAGGCTGAAAACACGGCCGCTTTGTATATCTGACAGTGTGCGTCCATTTGCTTTGGTGCATCAACTTCCCAGGAATCAACTGGAATTGGCAGTTTGAGCTGATGGTGTAGACAGACACCACTTCTTCCCTGCTGGAAGGACCATTTCAGACTCTGCCTCTCTAAAATCCACCATCACACTGCCTTCTGTTGTGGTTCATTCCTGCTCCCCTGGCCTAGGGCACGGATTCCCCTTTCCCTTCTGTCCTCTTGTGGTAGGCTGGTCCTGTTTATTTCCAACCTCAGCCTCGGCTCCCGGAAGTCCTGGGACAAGCTTGGCATCCTGTGGTAATCAGAGGATGGGATGGGTTCGAAAGCACTGTCTTTGGGCTGGTGAGATGGCTCAGCAGGGAAAGGAGTTTACTGCTAAGATTGACAACCTGAGTTCCATCCCTGGAACCTGTGTGGTGGAGGGAAAGACCCAACTCCTGCACCTTGTCCTCTGATCCCCCACACGTAGACCCCGCGGCACCTGCGGCCCTTCCCATACACAACAAAATAAATAAGTAAGCCAGGCGTTGTGGCACATGCCTTTAATCCTAGCACTTGGGAGGCAGAGGCAGGCGGATCTCTGTGAGTTCAGCCTGCCCTACACAGTGAGTTCCAGGACAGCTGGAGCTATGGGGAGACCCTGTCTCAAAAAGACCAAAATAAATAAATAAATAAATAAATAAATAAGTTACAGTAAGTAATAAAATAAAAATAATGTAAATTTTTTTTTTTTTTTTTTTTTTTTTTTTTTTTTTTTTTTTTTTTTTTTTTTTTTTAATTTTTATTTTATTTAATTTTTTAAATTTATTACCTTTAATGTGTATGAGTGTAAAGCCTGCAAAGCCTGTAAAGCCTGACACAGGTAAGTGTACCTGTGCATACAATGCCCACATAGGCCAAAAGAGAACATTGGATAACCTGGAAATAGATACAGAAGGTTCTCACCGCCCATGTGGGTGCTGGGATTGAGGGTCAACCCGGGTCCTCTGCAAACCTAGTCTTAGTGCATAACCGCTAGGCTATCTTCCAGCCCCTTGAAACAATTTTTTTTTTATTTTTTTTGGTCTTTTTGAGACAGGGTCTCCTGCCTCTGGCTGTCCTGGAACTACTCTGTAGCCAGGCTGCCTGGAACTCACAGAGATCCGCGTGCCTCTGCTCCCAAGTGCTCTGCCTCCCAGTGCTAGGATTAAAGGCATGTGCCACCACGTCGGCATTATTTATTTCTGTATGTGTATGAATGTACTGTCTGCATGCAAGTTTGATGACCAGCTGTTCGTGCAGTGCCGCTGAGGTCAGGAGGAGGATGTCGGATTCCCTGGAACTGGAGTTCTCCTGGAAATTGAGTTTCAGGACGTTCTCGGCGCCATGGTGGTGCTGGGGATCCAACCAGTCCTCTGTAAGAGCGGTCGGCGCTCTTACCGCAGGCCATCACTCCAGCCCGAAACAATTTTTTAAGTTAGCGTACAAAGCACTGGACTCCATGATGGCCTCTTCGTTCCTCTGCAGCACTGTGCTTTGTTGTCGTTCATTCCCTTCCCCACTAGTATTTCACCTTAATTTCTCAAAATCTCAAGCTTGTATTCCACCGATTGATTGGTTGATTGAGCTATCCCTAAGCATCCACTCTGTTCTAGGCACTAGGCACAAAGAATCCACGTATGTCCACAGAGAGTTTGGCCCAGTGGTAGAAATGAATGGCTGTGCAAGAAACTATCTCATCATGGTGGGAAGGGTGAAGGTAGGGGGTATAAGGAGGGAGGAATCTGCTGACAGACATGTTGTCATGATGGAGTGAGGCCAGCGTCATCTAGTTGGAGCAGACAATCCTTGACGTCCAGTGTTCTTCCTTAGGTCTTTAATAGAAACAGGACTTTTCCTATTGTTAGTTATCATTCTCTCCTCTCGTCTGCTTACTCTCTCTCCTCTTCTCTTCTTTATCTCTTCATGCTCAGAGATGATACTCTTCTCTCTGCGCCCATCACTCCTTGCCCTTAGTCTTCTTCCGGTTCCTCTTCTCCTCCTTCCTCCTCCTCCTCCTCCTCCTCCTCCTCCTCCTCTCCTCCTCCTTTTTTTTCTTTCTTGTCTCACCTCTCTATTTTATAGTTCAGAGCCCACGGATGCCTTGAACTTGATCCTCTTGCCTTAGCCTCCAAGTGCCTGGTTGTAATTCTTGACACTACTTAGCGCCCATTGCAAAGCTCCCAGCCAGCCACAAGCTGGGGAGGATAGACAGCTGACACTTCAGGGGTGTACTGTGGTGGTATTGCAAGTGTGTTATATTGCATTCAACTACGGGAGTTTAGGTTAGAATATTTCTTCAAGTTGGATCTTAAAATCTTAAATACAAAATGAGTCAAGCTAGGTATATAATAATAATAAAAAAAAAAAAAATTTATAAATCTTTTATGGTTGGGGCTGGAGACAGAGATGGACCTAGCGGTTAAGAGAGACCGGGACCACTCTTGCAGATGGCCCGGGGTTCGATCCCCAGCACCTACAGGTGGGCGAGCAACCGTCTGAGAACTCAATTCCAGAACTCCAGTTTCCAGGGAATCCGAGACCTCTTTCTGACCTCCGCGACCCAGCATTGCACGACAGGGTGCACAGACCTTTGCATACAGACAACACATTTCATACACATACAGAAATAAATAGAAGATTAAAAACATTTTTTTTTTTATAAATAATGAGTTTCAGTAGGTTAAGGGAGCCTTGTCTGTGAATCCTGATGACCTGAGTTTGTTCCTTAAACCCCACATGGTAGAAGGAGAGAACAGACTGCCACAAGTTTCTGACCATCCATATGTACATTGTGGCACACACATGCCCTCCCAATGGGTATGAAGCTTGTGGTTAGAGCCGCAGATTTGCTGCAGTCGATTGTTCGCGTAGAAGAGGGCCTGGACGGGTGGATGATAGGGTTGCTTGGTTTAGTCGATCCTGGGAATGGCTGTCTGTTTTAGTCTGAGGGATGGAACTGCTCAGGAATGAAGAACATCCTCTGATGATTAGTATGCCCCTTACAAAAATTTCATGCAGTTAGGGCTGGAAAGATGGTTCAGTGGCTAAGCATACTGGCTGCTCTTGCAGAGGACCTGGGCATGGTTCCCAGCACCCACATGGAGGCTAAGAACCTCACCTTGTAGTTCCAGTCTGTGTATCTCATTGCTCTCTTTCTGGCCTCTGTGGGCATTGCATGTACACACGTGCATTTATCATACATGCAGTATATTTCTTATTCTTTGTTTTGTTTTTGGGTTCTTGTTTGAGACAGGGTCCCCTGCTAGCCCCAGCTGTCCCTAGAACTAGCACTGCATGTAGACCAGCTGCCTTGAAACTCACAAAGAGTCCACCTCGCCCTACAGTGCTCCCGATGTGCTAGATTAAAGGCGTTGCGCCACTATGCCCGGGCTGTACATACTCCTTACACTTAAAGCATAATAAAAAAGAAATAAAAACATAAAAAAGAATGCAATTAAAGTGTTTTTAAAAATTTTAAAAATTATTCATAAGTTTTATTTCTTTTGGGTGTTTAGTTCCATGAATTTTGTATTTGGAGACAGGGCTGTGCTATATAATAGCCCGAGCTGGACTCAAATTTACAGTCTTCCTGCCTCTCAAGTGGTGAATGAAGGTTTGCACCAACACATATAATTTTTTTTTTCCATTTCTTACTTTTTTTTTTTGGTCTTTTTGAAAGGGTCTTCCTGTAGCCCCAGCTGTTCTGGAACTCACTCTGTAGACCAGGCGGACTTGAACTCACAAAGACCACCTGCCTCTGCCCTAGAAGTGCTAGGATTAAAAGGATGCACCACCACCACGCGTAGGCACTTTTTAATAAAATACTTTTATGATGTTTTGTGTATTCATACATCATTTATCGCCATTTTAGACACAGTCCCCTTTCCATGTCCCCCCCTACCCGTTCATGCACTTCTCCATCTCGCTTGCATCTTTTTCTCAGTCTTTTTAAAGTTTTCTCTGCAGAGGTTTATTGTTGGGAAGAAGTTAACTATTTCAGTAAGTTTTGACCCAGTCACTTTTTTTTGTTGTTCCCTCCCATTTGGATTGTTCCAAAATATGCCTATAAAACATCACATATATACCAATATGACCTCTGAAAATAAGCTGTACGTTAATTTCAAAATATGTTCAAGAATTCACATTTTTCCTTTTTAATTTTATTATACTCTGAATTATGGCTACATTCCTTCCCACCCATATACACCAATTACAAAGTCTGAAAATAAGTGGTAAGTTAATTCCAGAGCCTGTTAGGGGATTCACATTAACACCACAGTTGCTTTCAGATATATTTAACAATAACATTGCTCAGTTGCCTTACAACTATGTACTTTGTGCTAGCATCCACATATGAGGGACACCATTCACACTTTTTTCTTTTTTCTGGGACTGTGTTACTTTTACTTAGCATAATGGCTTTGAGTTCCATCCATTTACCTGCAAAGTTCATGATGTCATCTTTCTTTACCCCTGCATAGAACTCCATTGTGTAGATGTACCATATTTTCTTTATCCTCTCATCAGTTGAGGGGCATTTGGGTTGGTTCCAGCTCTTTGCTATTGTGAAGAGAGCTGCAATAAACCTGGATGTGCATGTATCTCTGCGGTAAGATGAGTCTTGTGGGTACATACCCAGGAGTGGTATGACTGGGTCAGATACCACATATAACTTTTTTTCTGTGAGCTTTAACAGACATAATGGAGTCATATGACTCTGGAGCCATGCAACTGTGATAGAGCATGCAGCAGTTCTGTCACCTTAACCCTTCTCTCCACTGTCCCTTTGCTATCATGCCCTCCCCTGGCTCTTCATCTCTTTCAACACTTCAATTTTTTCACTTGCTACAATTTGATTTTTATTAGACTGTCAAATACATGCGGTAATAAAGCATGGAACCCTTTCACTTAGCGTGATGTCTTCAAGACTCATTCTCCTTGTGGTTTTTGTCAATAGCTCATCACTTTTGACTTTTCACATTTATCACTTCACCCAATGAAGGACAATGGGGTTGTTTGTGTATTTTGTTGCAGAGATTGCTGTTGTGAACATTTGCATGCAGGCTTTTGTGCAAGCATGCCAGGGCAGGGTTGCTTGTGTTCTAGGATTGCAAGTGTATGTTTAACTATGCAAGACACTGCCAACCCATTTTCTAGAAAGGCTGTGCCACACTGCAAGCCTGGTGGGAGTGTGGGAGCTTGCCAGCGGCTCCTCATCCTCATCAGCACTGGCCTTGGTCAATACTTTTCACCTGAGCCATCCTATGTATGAAATAACAGCTTGTCACAGTCCACAGGAGTGTTTCCTCAATGGCCAGTGGTATGGGATGGTTTATCTTGGACTGTCTTGATTGGCCTCCTTATATTCTGTGTGGTGAAGCATCTCCTCAAGTCCTTTGCTTTTTTCCTATTATTGAACCTCAAGAGTTCTTTATTTTTTTTTATATATAAATCCTATCCCAGGGGGTGTCAAGATGGCTCAGGAGTTAAAAGCACTGGCTGCTGTTGCAGAGAACCCAGATTTGGTTCCTAGCATCCACAGGGCAGGTAACAACCACTTGTAAGTCCAGTTCCAGGGATCCAGTGCCCTCTTCTGGCCTCCATGGGCATTGCATGACAAGAGTACACTTACATACATGTAAGCAAAATACATACATAAAAAAAACAACTCTGTGTCAGTCATGTGGTTTGTATGTGTGTTTTCCCAGTACCCTTTTCTCTTAATTATCTGGCTGATATTATTAGAAGAATAAAATTTGTACATTTTTATGAAGTTTGCCAACTTTTCCTTTCTGGACTCTCTGCTTGTGTTGGTGTTTTTGTTTTTTGTTTTTCTAATTTTTTTTATTTATTATTTTTTATGTGTATGAGTGTACTGTCTGCACGTAGGTTGGTACACTCATATCGTGCAATGCTGCAGAGGTCAGAAGAGGGTGTTGGATTCCTCTGGAACTGGAGTTAAAGATGGTTCTTAGGAACAATCCACCAAGAAGATTTCACAATTATGAACATATATGCCCCAAATTCTGGTGCACCAAACTTTATAAAGACAATTCTCCAGGACCACAAGTCACAGACTAACCCCAGCACACTCATAGTGGGAGACTTCAATACCCCACTGAGTCCTTTGGATAGGTCAACAGGACAAAAAATAAAC
>VZQC01014276.1:43965-82600 GCA_009823505.1 Rhizomys pruinosus
AGGATTAAAGGGGTGCACTACCACACCCGGCAGTAACCCATTTTTAAAAGGACAGAAGCTAAATTGAATGTTTGAATAATACATGTTACCCAACCTAAATGTCCAAGATACCATAATTTTCATCATAATTACGGATTAAAAAAGCATAAAAGGATATTGAATTTGCATTCTTCTTTTGTATTTCATTTTCAAAATCTCTAGAGTACTGTTTTTGGGGGGGTTCTTTTTGAGACAGGGTCTTTCTGTATCCCCAACCATCCTGGGGCTTGCTATGTAGATCAGGCTGGCCTTGAACTCATAGAGATCCACCTGCTTCTGCCTCCCAAGTGCTGGGGTTAAAGGTGTGCACCACCATACCTGGCTCAGAATCTTTAGACATAGGAGCTGTTTCAGTTCCACCTGGCCCCCTTTCAGATGTTTAATAGTCATATATGGCTGGTGGCTAGTGAACCAGGAACCTCAGTGCTAGATCATGTGAAAACCTACAAAGATGATAACTGTTGAGTCTCTCACCCATTTTGAAGATATGAAAAGGAAAAGATTTGAAGATTTGGGGAGAGGATTTTTTTTTTTTTCCAGAGACAGATCCACTATAAGTTCTTTTTTCCCCTTAGAAGAAGTGAGACTTGCTATCTCTTAATTTTAAACCAGATAAAGAGAACAAAAGTAAAGAAAGATTGGGTGAGGAGAAATCTTTGGGAAAGGGGGCTATTGTGCTGGGAACCCCAAGGGGGGCCTCTGGTCTCAAGCCATGATAAGGGCTTTACTAGTTTCTGTGGAGTGATCACTATACATCTTCTTTTGTTGAAAGGACACACATAACCAGTGTCTGATTGATACCTATGAAACCCAAAGATCAGGAGACCGACCGACCGAGGCAGCCTGGGGCAGCCTGGCAGAAGTTGCTACTAGTGGATCCGTAGATTCACTATATATGCAAAGAAGGCAGGCACTTGCAAGAGGGTTTCCCAAGAATGTCCAAAGGAGAGAACATGGTAAGGTCCTGTCCAGGTGGGCCACTTAGAGGTGCAGAAAGACCTCAACAAAAAGAAGCTGGAGCTGTCACTTAGGGCCGTAAGACTGGAGAGCAAGTGACCAGCCTAGGCTGGGGGAGAGAGCCGTCTCCGAGAACCCGCGATGGAGAGGGAGAACCCAGCTTTGAGGATTAGACGGCAACACCACCAGACCCCCATGTACCAGTCCAAACAACACTTCCTGACTCCTGTACCTGTTTCTTCTCTGCGCTTCATCCCTGGAGAGATGAGGAAAGTGGTCTGCAGATATAGAGGAAGAGGAGATTGCAGATGAGGAGGGGGAGAAGAGGTCTCCCATGTCCCTCTGGCATAGCCTGTGATGGACAGAGTGGAAAAGCTTTGATTTTAAGCCAGGGCCATCTGTCTGATAATACAAGAGATGTGGTGTTTAAATGACTGTCTTTAAGCTGTTAGGAGGCTTACTTAGCGAGTGTTCAAGTACTGTACTTCTTACCTGCTCAGCGTTCTGGTCCCCTAAGGAGTCTCCTGCCTCTAGACTGCTCACTGACTTCGGGTCTAGGCACTGGAATGTTAGTTCCGGCCACACCAGTCTCCTACTGAAACATCCCCATGTACAAACCTCTGGAGGTTCTACATGAGCCAGAAGAAGATTCAGTCCAAGGGTTCCCTGGCAGGGGTGGGGGTGGGGGTTTGTTGGAACAAAGAATGACAGACTGTACCTGTCTCTGGTGTTCCCAGGGCCCTTGGTGAGAGAGTATAGAGAGTTTAGCTTGCCTGCGATAGGCAAACTCTCAGACATTCTCAGAGAAAATCAATCAGTTAGAAAGGCACAAATATTATCAAATTGTCATCAAGGAAGAATAACTCATCCATTGATCAATTGTCAGATGTAGCTGATGGAAAATATGAGATCAGATTTAGTGATTCGTGATTTCAAGAACTCTTTCTTGAATCAAGCTCTGTGCTCAGGAGATGGAGATACAATATATTCATCATAATGCATAGTATTCATCATGAGTTTGCAGGTTCTTAGGTGAGACAGAAACAAGAAATTAGAGTAAGTATAGAGATTGTTATAATAGAAGTCCCAAGTGCCTTGGGCACTCGCAGCAGGGACAGTGTCAGATTGGGGATTGTAGTTCAGCTGGTAAATGCTTACCCAGCATCTGTGAAGCCCTGTGTCAGAGCACCATGAAAGTTGGCTGGGGTAGTGCATGCCTGTCCTCCTGGCGCTCAAGAGGTGGAGCCAGCAAGACCAGGAGTTCAAGGTCATCCTCAGCTACGTAGTTCAAGACCAGCCTGGGATACCTGAGGCTATATCTCAAAAAGAAAATACAAGCTTGACAGTGTGCGTTTCTAGCTTTCTGGGGTGAAATCTAGAACCTCACTCAGACATGGAAGTAAGTATTAGTGGGCTCCCGATGCCAAGAGAAGAAAAATGAACGAATGCCCTTACTGCATGGATTCACAAGAAAAGAGTCAAATGATAAATGTGAAACACAGGGTTACACTCCTCAAACAAGGAAGAGACAGAGGGTTCAAGGATTATTCACTTTTTTGATTTATTGATTTCATGTGCAGGAATATTTTGCCTGCATGTATGTAAGTGCACCTGTGGAAGCCAGAATCCATGCAATGCCCATGGAGGCCAGAAGGGGTGTCAGATCCTCTGGAACTGGAGTTATGGATGGTTGTGAGCTGTCATGTCTGTGCTGGCCCTCTACAAGAGCAGCCAATGCTCTTAACTACTGAGCCAGCTCTCCAGCCTATCATTCACTTTTTTTTTTTTTTTTCTTCTTCTCTTGTCTTTTCGGAGATCAGGGTCTCCCTGTACCCCAAGCCGTCCTGGAACTCACTCTGTAGGACCAGGCTGGCTTTGAATACTCCCACCAAAAGGATCCTGCCGCTCTGCCTCCCAAGTGCTAGAATAAAAGGGCGTGGGGCCAAACCATGGCCCAGCTATCATTCAACTTTGAAGTCATTTATTTGATCTCCATAAAAGGCATCAAACATTCAATTTTTTCAGATTAAAGGTAAAATACAATGTTGTATTAGTGGCAGACAGAATGTTTACCGCTCAGATTTTTCAGAAGGTTGGGGAAAAGTTTAACAGAAATTGGGCTCCCTGGAAAAGCCAAGCTCTGAAAAACTTCCTTCCTGGGGGGCCTTGGCCTGGAGGCATAGCTTTCCTCAGGAACTGTTCCCAGCACAAGGGCAGAACAAGGGTAGGGGAGTGCCAAGGACCACTATTCTGGAGGCCCAGGACTTTCCCTCATGGGAAACTTGGCAATGAGATCTTTGACACAGCGGGTTGTCCAACTTTTTCCTTAGGGAATTTTGGCTGGATGGTGCATTAGTCTCTCCTCCCTCCCTCCCATTCCTTCCTCTATCCCTTCCTTTTTCTCCTTCCCTCTTATTTCATCTTCCTTTCCTCTTTTCTATCCTTCACCCAGGACTGGGCCTCTGTTCTGGTCTTTCCTGGCACCTTGCCACTTTCTACCTAGCAGCTTCCTCTCTAAGCTTTCGTCATACCCGGTCCTAGTCCTGTGTGGCATTTGCTTTTCAGAGGATTCAGACTAACATGACCTCAAAAGACTGCTCCAGAGGTGCTGCAGGGAAACTTTCTTTCAGTACAGGGACACTCACAGCACCCAGCACACCAGTAGCTGTGGTCCCGGTTCACAACATGGTCACTCAGAGTCCCCGAGCTGCCCCTGTGCCCTCTGTTCCTCATGCTGGGTTAATCCAGGAGGAGAGTCGAGACTCACATGTGGGACACCTTTTATATTACCTTCTTTGGCCCCTCTCAAGTCCCAGGAGGGCTCTAAGATCTCATACAACCCTCAAGGGGAAACCCTTAGGCCAAACCCCTCACTGAAGGGGCCAACCAAGTTAGGGCCAATGGGGCACTGCATGCCACACATCCTTAGGCTCTTCTGCCTATAGTTAATGATCTGGGGATAGTTACTTAATCTCTCTCTCCTAGCCCTCATGTCCTCATTTGTAAAAACCAGGATGAGAGGCAGAGGAGAGAGAACAGGAGACAGAGGAGGGAGGCGGAGAGAGAGAGAGGGAGAGATTGGAAGAGATTGGGGAACAAAATGTATACAAGGCTCTCTCATGGTGCATTAGATGGTATATCAGTATATTGATACACTGAGTTCTTGGAACTGCCTGGTAAGGGATTCATTTCCTCTTCTTCACTTGTATCACCTGCTTCTTTCCTCCATGGAGAGTGAAGAGATACAAATGCAGTTGGTGAGCTGATATAGACCTTGTTGGGTCCTCTTCTTCTTTCCTCACTTTCCCTGCTATGTGGGAAGGCTCCTGTGTAGTTGTTAGTGGGTCTCCAACCCTCAGGAATCTTCCCACCATCCTCGTGGTCTACACAGGAGCCACATGTTGGCCGACTTTCTTCTGTCCCCTGGACATGGTACTTTTTTTTTTTTTTTTGGGTCTTTTCAAGACAGGGTTATTTATCTCTATGTTGGTGCACTGTTTTTCTGTCTCCTGCACACAGGACTTCTGCACCCCCCCAACTTGTTGATACACTGTTTCTCTTTATTACAGGATGGGATGTATCTGAAAATGAGCTATTGATGGCTTCCCTAGGAATGTTGGACTTAGGAGTATCAGATTGGCTCTCCCCAGGAGTGTCAGAGGCTCCCACATCTCGACTTCTGAAGCTTTTGGCTGCCATGTTTTCCGTTGCATGGAAGGTGCTTGCTATACAAGAGAGGGAGAGGTGAGCCATGGAGGGAACTCTGGCAGCAGCGAAGACTTTGGCCTTGGTTATTCCTCAGGTTTTGTGACACACCCCAACTCTTCTGCGTGTACCTATCCTTTGCAGTCCAAAGAGTTGGGAGTAATGAAGACACGTGGTATTCCCGTGCATCCATGCAGCTTCCAGCCTTGACTGTGAACCTTTCAGATGTGGATACGACTTCCCTCCTCTGTTTCTGCTCCCAGTGTCCAGAATAGTGCTCAGCTCTGCAGCTGCTCCAGACAGATGTGCATCTCAATCAAATGCTCAGCTCATGGAGAATTTCTAAATATTCCACACATGATGTCACAGTACCACTTTAAACCCATGCTCAATAGTCTGGCTTCAATGTGCTAAAAATGCTTTGAGGTAAAGACTGGAAATGAGATCAGGCAGATATAAAAAGAGACACAAACAGAAGAGTTTAGAGTTAAAAGAGATGTTACTAGTATAATTACGGTACTTCCAGTGAAGCCATGGGCTTGGATTCTGCCGGTGTTTGTAGCATGCCTTCTCGGACCCTGGACTGAGGTCTTACTTGCATGCTAGCTCATTGGATCCAGTCACTTCATAACTCAAGGTCTGTGTTTGCCATTCAATGGCTGAGCAATAAACTCTCATACAGAGAGGTCAAGGAACTTGTGCCAGGCCACACAGCTGCTCCGTGCTATTAGGATTTGACTCCACATCTGATCCGGTTTTCACATAATGTGTGGAATAATAAGTAATGGAAGACTCTCGTGGTCAAATTCTTTGAAAAAGAAGAGAGAGGACAGCTTTTTCTTTTCATTAAGGAAAACTTAGCCTCCAGTGGATTTCCTTTTCCTGATTCTAGAGACTTGGGCCAGAGGGGTGGGAGAAATTTAAGGAAGGGCCCAAACTCAGCAATTAAGAGAAATAATCTTTAAGTATTTTTAAAAATTAAAATGATAATCCTAGTACTAGGAGGCAGAGGCAGGTAGATCTCTTGTGAGTTCAAGGGCAGACTGGTCTACCTAGCAAGTTCTGGGCCAGCTGGGGCTACAGGGAGACCCTGTCCCAAACACACACACACACACACACACACACACACACACACACAATTAAAATGAAATAAAATATATGATGAAGATACTTTAATTAAAGACAGAATCTGACAGTAAGGCAAGGATTGGGGTGAGGTGAACAGTGTAAGTCCTGGCCGGGGGTGAAAAAGCTGGGAAAGACAGATGCTCTCCTGAGTTCAGCAGGAGTTTTTGTCCTCTTCCTTGGCTTGTGAGTGGATCACTAGCTCTCTTCCCCCCTGTGACCGTGTGGTCAAGTTCTAACCAATGGACCATCTTTGGAAATGATTTGAGCTGCTTACGACATCATCCTAAAGCAGCCAGCATTCATATAAGTGCCACGCACTCACCAGCTGTGCCACTGGAGCTCGGGTATCCAATGTTCAAATCACCTTTCTTTTTATTTAAAAAAATTGCTATTTGTGTGTTTGTGTGTGTATGTGTATATGTATGTATACATATATATGTGATGTATATGTGGAAGCCAGAGATCTACTTCACGTGCCATATCTCAGAAGCTACTCACATTTTTTGAGACAGGGTCTCTCACTGGAACCTGGGGTTCACTGATTCAGCTAGGCTGTCTGACCAGCGAGATGTCCTCCTCTCTCTGCCTCCCCAGCACTGGGATTGCAAGCACATGCCACCAGACCAGTTTTTTAATGTGGGTGCTGGGAATTGAACCCTGGACCTCTGCAAGAGCAGTCAGTGCTCTTACCTACTGAGCCATCCTTCAGTCCCCACCCCCAGCTTTTTAGCTGATATCCAGTGGATGCCTGAAACTATGGATAGTATCTGATTCTACATATGCCATGGTTTCCCGCCCCTGCCCCAACACACATGCCTATGTTAAAGCTTAATAAAGTTTATAAATTAGGCACAGTAAGAGATTAACAATTATAAAATAACAATGTACTGTAATCAAAGTTATTTCAAACTCATGAATCATTTCGCTTTGAGACCTTTCTATTTAATATTTTCAGATTGCAGTAGACCCTGCGGAGTTGAAACTGTGGAAAGCATAGCTGAAGGGACTGGAGAGATGGCTCAGTGGTTAAGAGCATGGGCTGGTCTTCCAGAGGACCTGGGTTCGGTTCCCAGCACCCACATGGCAGCTAACAACCATCTGTAACTCCAGTTCCAGGGGGATGCGATGCCCTCTTCTGGCCTTTTTAGACATTGCATGTATATGATGCACTTACACACATGGGGCCAAACACTTGTATATGTAAAATAATAAAAACTATGTATACCAGGCTGGCCTTGAATTTATGGAGATCCGCCTGCCTCTGCCCTCCTGAGTGCTGGGATTACAGGCATGTGCCACCATGCCCGACAAAAATAAATAAATTTTAAAAGGAAGTACAACTAAGGATAAAGGGCTAATATGTGCATCAGGAACTTTTTGTACTCATTTAAATTAAATTAATTTTTATTAAATTTATTTTATTTTATGTGTACGAGTGTTTGTCTATCACATGTGTCCCTAGTGCTTGTGGAGGTCAGAGGATGATGTCAGGTCCCCTGGAACTGAAGTCATAAAGGGTTGTAAGCCACTAGATGGATGCTGGGACCTGAGCCAATGTCTTCAACAAGAGAACCCAGTGCTTTTACCCACAAAGATATCTCTCTAGTCCCCCCACTTTTTACTCTTTAGCTAAGTAATTGTATCCCTAGGACTCTGGCAAGGAAATAAACTGATCTACACACACACACACACACACTCACACACACACAACCCTAAATAAACAAAGATGTCCAGCACAATATTATCAAATGATAAAAAATTAGAAATTACCCAACAATGAATGCAATAACTGATTTAGGAAATGTATAGTATATTTACAGGATGGGGTATTATTTATTCATTAACTTTCTCTGCAAAGGAAAAAAATTTAATGACTCAAGGAAATGCTTAGGATGCAAAATTGTGCATATATTAAGATGTCAATTACATATGAGATGTATGCCCAGAAAAACACTGGGAAGAAATGTGTGAAAATGTTACTGGTGATTCTAAGAACTGTAGGCTTCAGCAAGAAGGGACATTGCTGGAGGATTTGGAAGTGTCCAGGTCTTCCACAGCGATTACAAGTTGCTTTTATTGTTAAAAAAGAGACCATTTATTCTCTATCGGGAGGGGGTGTGGAGAGCAGAAGACAACTTCCAAGAGTTGGTTCTCCACCTTCCAGTGAGTATTCCAGGCTAGCTGGCCCATGAGCTTCTGGCCAATTCTCCTGTGTCCCTATGTCCTTCAACATAGGAGTGTAGGGATTACAGATGTGAATCACCACATCCGGCTTTTTTATGTGGGTTCCAGAGACCCATCTCAGTCAGGCTTGTACAGCAAGTGCTTTTTACCCGCTGAGCCATCTCTCTGCCCCCACGATTGCTTTTATAATTATTGGACAACAGCCTCCATTTCAAAGAGATTCAGCTGATATGGCAATATTTTATGCTTGCTGTTCTTCCTAGTCTAACATGGTTTGATGTGTTAAAGACACATTGACTTTAGGATCAGGAGACCTAAATTCTTTTTTTTTTTTGAGACAGGGTCTCCCTTTAGTCCCAGGTAGCCTGGAGCTCACTATGTAGACCAGGCTGGCCTTGAACTCAGAGATCCGCCTGCCTCTACCTCCCAAGTGCTAGGATTAAAGGCATGCACCACCACACCCAGCCTAAAATGGTACTTAGCTGCTATGTGGATGCTGGGAGTGGAACCTGGGCCCTACGGCTGAGCCATCTCTCCAGCCCCAAGACCTAAGTTCTATGTTAATGTGTGGTGTGATCTCTGGCTACTTGTGAGTTCCCCCTCTGCCCTCCTTAAACAAAGAACATACCACGTAGGATATCACTGAACTGGACTTTCCAGTTCCAAATATCTTGATACAAATGTCTGAATAACCCCTAGTTTGTCCTTCCTTCTCAGTCCTGGAGGTAAAACCAACCTCAAAATCTCAGTGCCTGATAGACTCTGAAATTGGCCCTCATTCTAATTCTCAAGTTCTTAGCAGGAGAACAACCTTCAATATGGCTCTGAAGTATCTCATGCAAAAAAGTGCCAGAGTCATAGACTGAAATATTTATTTGAATATAAATGAACTCCGATTTGCCAAAACGCACTCCCCAGTTGTCATGGACACAAACGCCTGCCTTTCTGATTTGCATTTCTTTTCTAATGGGTACAATGTGTTGCAGCCTCTCATTGGTGCTGGGCTTGGATTTGAGAAGCTCACCAGTCTATGGAGCTCCCCCAAATATCAGCCAGTGGGGAACTTTTGTACCTTTCATTATGCTTCACCTAGTCGGATGGAAGCAGACTGTTGTTCCTGTGTCAGGACAGGGCTGGATGGGGGGTGCGCCCCACCCTAACCTTTCCACCTCCTTCAGAGGTACTGCAGTGGCTTTTTAGATACCTTTTCTCTACACCCTGCTGTGGTCTCCTGCCCAGCCCAGGCATCTCCCACCTCCTTGGAAAGTCAGTCTGCCCTCTTGATCTTTAACAGTGAGGACGGAGAAGACTCCAGTCTTGTGCAGACCCTGCTCCGGAGTGCTCCTGCTTGACCTTAGATTGCCACCTGACTCCGAATCACATTCTGCTAACTTCTCCTTTTGCTCCTTCACTCCCAGAAAGACAGTCCCCAGTCCCGCTGATTCACCTCCCAGTGACCCCGTCTGCTTCCAAGGCGACTTCTTCCAAGGTGTTTTCCACAGAACGGGGATGAAGCTGCAGGTATCTTGTTAGCATTTTGACTTGATACTCTGACCCCAATATTAGATGAGGTCTGCGATCGTGTGTGTGGCTCTCGAGGGCCTGCTCTGGCTTGCCGCTGCCCCCTTCCCGCTCTTCCACCCTCTCCTGTGCTCACACATTCCACACACAAAAGGCACATTGGTGTCTGGCTCCCCTCAGCACCACGTGGCTGCCACGTGCTGTTCCTACACAAGCGACACTCCCTCTGCCCCTAAGTGGATGCTTCTAGTGAGATTTCAGGTCTAACCTGAAAACCTCCAGACTAGGTCAGCCTTCTCTGACCTTCCGAGATGGATGGAACTCACTCTCTCTGGGCTTCTCCTCTATACACAGGACACCCCACACACCCTGGATACTCAATGACAGCCAGGATCACATCTGCTCCATTCTCGTCAGTGCGTCTCCAGGCACTGGGAACATGGTACATGCCCAGTAAGTATTTGAATGACAGCAAATTTTACAGTTTGCTTGTCAGGATAAGTATCTAACTTAAAAAAGAAAATCAGGGTTGAGGAGATAGCTCATTTGGGGTGCTTGCCTTATAAACATGAGGACCTGAGCTCAGTCATCCCCAGACCCCATGCTGGGCCTGGTGGCATTTGAGATTTTAATCCCAGTCCTGAGGAGAAGAAAACAGGAGGATCTCAGGGAATCATAGACCAGCTAACTTAGTTTAATTGTTGAGCTCCAGTCCAATGAGAGAGCGTACATGGTGTCTCACTGGACTGAAGGAGAGTGTCCCTCTCAGGAATGCTGTACATTTCCTTTCAGACAGGGCAGACCTCCCATCAACATGTACATACACACATACAAAAATCTGACCATGAACTGTCACTTTCTCCTTCCCTGATAAAATTGAGTAGCCCAAAACTTATTACTGATTCATCAGTTATTTTTAAAAATATTTTATTTGCATGACACAGTTGTACTGACCTACATGCAGACAGTCATTCATACACATATAAATAAAATAAAATAAAATAAAATTTATTTCTGTGAGTTCAAGGCCAGCCTGATCTACAGAGTGAGTTCCAGGACAGCTGGGGCTACAGGGAGACCCTGTCTCCAAAAGACCAAAAAAATTATATTTTATTTCTGTTGCCGGGCATAGTGGTGCAGGCATTCAATCCCAGCACTCAGAAGGCAGAGGCAGGCAGATCTCTGTGAGTTCAAGCCCAGCCTGGTCTACATAGCAAGTTCCAGACCAGCTGGGGCTACAGGGAGAAGACCCTGTCTCACAAAGACCAAAAAAATGTTTATTTCTTATTTATTTATTTATCTGTATGAATGTACTGTTTGCATGTAGGTTTGTGCACCTGTGTTGTGCAATGCCTCGGAGGTCAGAAGAGGGCATTGGATTCCCCTGGAACTAGAATTAAAGAAGGTTCTCAGCTGCCATGTGGTGCTAGGGATCGAACCCGGGTCCTCTGCAAGAGCAGTTAGCACTCTTAACCACTAAGCCATCTCTCTAGCCCCTTATTTCTTATTTTTATGTGTATGAGAGTATTGCCTGCATGCATGTAAGTGCAGCAATGTTGCATGATGCTCATGTAGGTCAGAAGAGGGCACTGGATCCCCTGGAACTGGAGTTACAGACAGTTGTTAGCTGCCATGTGGGTGCTGGGAATGGAGCCTGGGTCCTCTGCAAGAGTGGCCAGTGCCCTTAACCACTGAGCCACCTCTCCAGCTCCCTCATCAGTTATTTTTTTTAAAAGAGACAGAGTCGTGTTTCCCGATACGGTACATCCAGCCACTGCAGACTGACTCCTGGCCTGTCTTCACAGCCTCTTTCTCTCACTCCTACCCAGAATTCCCTGCCCCTTGGCACAGCCAGCCCTCTGGAGCGCTCTCACCCACCTGCAGCTTTGAGGTTCAGGGTGGTGGCAATTCCCACCCATTTCCCTCTGTTTCCCCATACTTCCTCTCTGCTCAGAGATTAAAAAAAGATCCCCTGGCTCCCTTCTCACCTGGGCTTGTTCTCTCTCCAATCCCTCCCTGATTATGCCTCTCCCATGGGAGGAGATGTTGATAGTGTCACCAGTCAAAGTAGGGAAGCTCTCTGGACCCATGGTTGGGGTGTTCCTGTCTTAAAAAATAAAAACAGAGGCAAAGCCTCCTCTGTCTACCCATCTGGCTAGGTCCTCAACTGTTAACCTCCTCTCTGACAGATACAGCTTAACAGTTCAGGAATTAGTGGGCAAGCAATTTGAGCCTAATCGGAATCTGACCTGCCAAACATGGAAGGCTTGCTTAGATTTCCTTTCATTCTTCCTAGAGAGCCCTGCGTGCAGGGCTAGGAAGGTGTGGCCACAGTAAAGGATGGCTTCATTTGCATCTGACTATAGTACCTGGTGTATGCACCTTGTCAATGGGTCCCCATGACCCACACTGACTCCCAAATGTGGCCTTTAAGAACATGGATTCTTGCTGGGCGTGGTGGTCCACGCCTTTAATCCTAGCACTTGGGAGGCAGAGGTAGGCGGATCTCTGTGAGTTCAAGGCCAGCCTGGTCTACAGAGTGAGTTCCAGGATAGCTGGGGCTACAGGGAGACCCTGTCCCGAAAAGACCAAAAAAAAAAAAAAAATCAAACCAACGTGGATTCTTGATTCACAGTACCCATGTTAAAATCTCAGCTCAGCAACATATTTACTTCTTAGGTCTGGGGTTCCCAGAATCCCAAGGGGCACACAGACGTAGACTTCCTCTAGAGGCTGTCAATCTTCTGACCTCTTCCTCTGTACCTGAGGCCCCGCCCCCATGGCTATAAATGGGTGGGCCCTAGTCACCATCTTGCCCTTGCCATGCTGCCCTGTTCCACCACGTGTCTGCAGGCGCTTGCACTGGCAGTCCCACATGGAAATAAATCATATTCGTGGAGTGACTTAAGCCTCTTGTGCCTTTTTATCTGGGGGCTGGAGGTGCATGGCCTATTTATAACCTAACCTTACTAACTTTGGCCAGGTAACTTTGGCTAGGTCCCTCTTTACCAAGAAATCCTGAACGCCATGCCTAGTACACTTGAAGCGCTCGGGCCTGTTAGGGATCCCTGGTAGGGCATGGAAGGAAAGCTCTGAGGGTAAGAACTTGCCTCCCTGTTCAGGGAACCTGGAACTGGGCCTGGCACATAGGTGTTTCATGAGTGCTTATTGTGTGAATTATGATTGTTGCTATTATTAACAATGGGGAAAGTGTTCCATAAGCTTTGAAAAGAAATAAATGGGAGTATGCATACTGCTCCTCTCACAGCAGCTCTGGGATGCAGGCTCCCTGAAAGACACAGAAGATTTGGTTTTAATGAAACCAAATATATGGACACACACCAGGGAGACCAATCCTTTGCGCAATTCTGAAATGCCAGCAGAGTTTTCTAGGTCTGAATAGCAGTGGCGTTTTGGAGCAGTCACCTAATGAGAATGTGCCATTCATTCAACGCATGGCACTCACTGAGCTCTTCCCCATCTCAAGTGCTCTTCTGGGTCCTCCGGGCACAGATGAGCCAGGAGCTGCCTGTTCGTGGGGTACCCTGCTCATGGGGACAACACCTGGAGAACAGCCCCAGCTCTGTCCCTTACTTGATACCCCCTAGGGAGCCCTCTCTCTGCATCGTCAACGATAGTGTCTGTTGGATCAGATCAGTAACTGTCAAACTCTTTTTGGGCAGACCCCTTTGTTTCAGGAAAAATGCCATGTGGAAGCTGAGGGTACAGAGCCAATGAAGAGAGAGCTGTCAGGGGGAATGGGGTCAGGCTGTATACGCTGTCCCAGGGAGACCTCAAGGAATCCAGGGTCTAAAGACCGGTGTATTAGCTGTAAGAACTGTCCATCCTGGTAGGCAAGTCATGGTGGGAGGAGATTGACTCCAGGTCCTCTGCAAGAGCAGCCAGAGCTCTTAAACCCTGAGAGATCTCTTCAGGCCCTCACTTTCCGTTTTCTATTCAGTTCTTGACTTCAGGCCAAGGAATGACTCTGCCCATAATCAGCGTGGCTCTTCCCACCTCAACCTGGGAAATCCCTCACAGATCTGCCTGGAAATTCATCTCTTAGGTGATTCTAGGTCCTGTTGGCAACCGGTATTAACTATTGCATTGGCGGAGTTGTAGGAGATGAGGCAAGACATGGGGAAGGTTCAGGAAACAGGGTTTAAGAAGCAGGTCCAAGGGGCTGGAGAGATGGCCTAGCGGTTAAGAACGCTGACTGCTCTTGCAGAGGACCCGGGTTCGATCCCCAGCACCCACATGGCGGCTGAGAACTGTCTTTGACTTTAGTTCCAGGGGAATCCGACGCCCTCTCTGACTCCCGCGGCATTGCATGACACAGGTGCACAGACCAGCATGCAGACAGTACATTCATACACATTAAAGAAAAAAAAAGAAGCAGGTCTAGAAGATTTAAGTCAAAGTCTGGATGGGAAGAAAGGACATTCTTACATTTTTTTCCTTGGGTAGTGAGCTACAGCATGGGTAAGTTACATATTAGTTGGTTAACAGCAAAAAGTTTATAAAAAGCAAGTGGGTTGTCTAGTCCTTGAAGGGGAAAAGAAGGGTAGAAAGTCCCTGCCTGAGGCAAGCAGAAATGAAGACGATTAGCTCTAGCTAGTTGTGCCAGTGTTCTAAACACAAAGCTGTTAGCTGAATGTTGTTGATAAGAGGGAGGGAGGGGGGAGAGAGAGAATTGAAATCTTTGTTTTCCTTGAACTTTTTTTTTTCCATTTTTTTCATTAGACTGTGTCAGTGAAGAGTCTATCAGAACCACCTGAGCAAGTCTGTCTTGGAGTATCCAAGGAAGGTTTCTTTCTCTAAGTAAACTTATATTTATCTATAATTATTATTTTTTATTTATTATTTTTTATGTGTTATGAGTGTACTGTCTGCATGTAGGTTAGTGCACCCATGTCGTGCAATGCCGTGGAGGTCAGAAGAGGGTATCGGATTCCCCTGGAACTGGAGTTAAAGACAGTTCTTAGCCGCCATGTGGGTGCTGGGAATCGAACCTGGGTCGTCCGCAAGAGCAGTTGGCGCTCTTAACCGCTGAGCCATGTATCTACTTAATCACCTCCCAAGGGGGTCCATCTTCAGGACCAACATATCAGGGGTTAAGATTTCAACATAAGGATTTGGGGGTGGGTGCAGGGTGGGAACACAAACATTTAGACCATAAGAATGTCTTGAAACTTTCTTTTTTAGGGGCTGGAGAGATGGCTCAGCGGTTAAGAGCACCAACTGCTCTTGCAGAGGACCTGGGTTCAATTCCCAGCACCCACATGGTGGCTAAGAACCATCTTTAAGGTGGGAGTGGTGGCACATGCCTTTAATTCTAGCACTCGGGAGGCAGAGGCAGGTGGATCTCTGTGAGTTCAAGACCAGCCTGGTCTACAGAGTGAGTTCCAGGCCAGCTGGGGCAACAGGGAGAACATGTCTCAAAAAACAAATAAACAAAAAAACCAAACAACTTTCTTTTTTATTCATTTATTTCTTTTCCCAACATAAATTTTAGAAACAACTTTCTTTTAAAAAAAATATCAGGAGGCAGAGGCAGGCAGATCTTTGTGAGTTCAAGGCCAGCCTGGTCTACATAGTGAGCTCCAGGCCAGCTGGGACTAAAGAGAGACCCTGTCTCAAAAAGAATAAAAAAATATTATTTTTATTTTATGTGTATGAGTGTATTGTCTGCATGTGTATAAGTGTACCTGTGTCATGCAAAGCCTTTGGATGTCAGAAGAAGATGTTGGATAACCCTGGAACTGGAGTAATCTGCCATATGGGTGCTGGGAATCAAAACCAGGTCCTCTGCAAGAACAGCCAGAGCTCTTAACCACTGAGCCATCTCTCCAGCCCCAGACTTTCCTTTTTTTGTGACCTTGAAAGTTTCGAAGGGTACTAGCTAGGTTTTGTAAAGAATTCTTCACCTGGGATTTGCCTACTGAATTTCCTTTTAATTCTACATTTCTGGAACAAAGATCATAAAAGAGAGTAACATTTTCTTTTTTTTTTATTTTATTTTTTTATTTATTTTTTTTTATTTTTGTATGTGTATGAATGTACTGTCTGCATGTAGGTTTGTGCACCCATGTCGTGCAATGCCGCGGAATTCAGAAGAGGGTCTCGGATTCCCCTGGAACTGGAGTTCTCCTGGTATTGGAGTTTCAGACGGTTCTCAGCCGCCATGTGGGTGCTGAGGATTGAACCCAGGTCCTCTGTAAGAGCAGTCAGCGCTCTTAACCGCTAGGCCATCTCCAGCCCAAAGAGAGTAACATTTTCATTGCATCATAACAAGGCAACATATATACTCACATATATATATATATATGTATATATATATATATTTACACACACACACATATGTATTTATATATAGGGTCTGAGGTGGAACAGAATGTCCATACAATCCTTATCCACTTTTCTGAATGTTATTAACTTCTTTTTTGTGATCTTTTTGAGACAGGGTCTCAGGCTGACCTCGATCTCATAGAGATCCACCTACCTCTGCCCCTCAGGTGCTGGGATTAAAGGTGCTGTTATTAACTCCTAACAGAATATACTAGACCCTGTTGGCTATGACAGTTTCCATGTAATCAGTTCAGGCTTCCATAACAAGTACCATTGATAGGATGACTTAAATTATTTCTTGTATTCTGGAATCTGGGGTGTTCAAGATCCAAGACATTGACTGAACTGGTGCTGAACCTCACGTATTATGGAGCAGTTTCTTATGAGATAAAACATTGCATCTTGGAGAGAAGGTCTGTAAGACTCAGGATGTTTAAAGGGAAGTGAAATAGTCCATCCTGCAGAGAAGCTAGCTCTAGAAGTGAACAACTCAAAAGATTCAGGAAGTCTCTGAAATTGACCAGATGCACTAGGTCTCTCTCTTCCCACGGTTCTATAAGTAACAAAACTGCTGAGAGACCCTGTCAGACCAGCCAAGCTGCCTGGAGCGGACATTCTCCAAGCTGTCAAGCTTCCTGCTAGTTGTGTGTGTGTGACCTCTGGGTGTCCAGCTTTCATAAGCCATCTCCCTTATTGGCGTGGACATTGGAGATGCAGCTGTCTGAGTCGTTTCTACTCCTGTAAGAAACCCCTCTTCACCCATACTCCTGGAAGTAACCCCAATTAAACTTATCAGTTCACCAAGTTGAACTTGGGTGGTATCCTTCCTTTGGTCTGTTATGCTTCCCTCTCTGGGGCGAGTATACATGTGTTAGCATTGACCCAGGAATAGTATCACAAAGCACTTCCTGTTTGCAGATAGCTGTTGTCCCACAGTGCCACATGGTGGAGTTGGAGAGTGAGGACAAGCTCTCACGGCTCTTATAAAGGGGACTGATTTCATTCCCAGGAGCTCCACACTCATGAATGACCCAATTGCCTCCTAAGGGAATTTGAGGGGGTGGGTAGACTGAGGGTTAGAACACAAACATTTAGACCATGAGCCTGTCTCAAAAAGAACAAAAAAACCCAGAATGTCTTAGACTTTCCCTTTTTGATGAACTTGAAAGTTTTGAGTCCTGCCAGCCACCTATTTTGTATTTGCCTACTGGTTTCCTTTTTTTTTTTTTTCTTTCGTTGTATCAAGGTGACACAACTGGCATTAGACATCACTGCAGATAGGGACCTTGACTGCCTAACCCAGTATCTGAAAGGGTTCTCCTTTATAAAGCCAATCTTCACTTTAAAGCTCTTGCAGAGGACCCGGGTTTGATCCCCAGCACCCACAGGGCGGCCGAGAACCATCTGAAACTCCAATTCCAGGAGAACTCCAGTTCCAGGGGAATCCGACACCCTCTTCTGACCTCCGCGGCATTGCACGACACGGATGCACAAAAAAACTGGGGGGGGGGGCATGCCAGACCAGGTTACATTTCATAACAACAACAGAACATACATAAAAAAAATTTTTTTTTTTTATTAAAATTAATTTATGGGGCTTTGGAGGAAATGGTTCAGTTTGGTTAAGAAGCACTGGGGCTGGCCCTGCAGAGGACTGTAAGTTCAATTCCCCAGGAACTGGGAACTATTGGGAAAAAAAACCAGGGATGTTAGCTGCCATGTGGAGGTGGGAACTGAATCTAGGTCTTCTCCCTCAAAGACAGCCAGGAGCTTTTTCTTTTAAATTTTTTTATTTTAATCTTATTTATTTCTTGTCATGTGTATGGAATGTTACTGTCTCATGCAGTTTGTGCACCATGTCGTGCAATTTTGCCGCGTGAGGTCAGAAAGGGAGGGTTCTGTCGGGATCCCCTGGAACTGGGAGCTTCTCCTGGATTGGGAGTTTCAGACGGTTCTTGGCCGGCCATTGTGGGGTGCTTGGGGATTTGAACCCGGGGTCCTCAGCAACAGAGCGGTCGGCGCTCTTTAACCGCTTAGGGCCATTCTCCAGCCCCAGAGCTCTTAACTGTAGAAGCTTTCTTTTCTACAGTTAAGTACCGAACAGGTACCACGTGGCCCTGCAAAGGGGAGGGGGACACAGTTACCTGGCCTGGTAGCACTGTAGGGAGGAGCTGGCCTCCTTTGTGCCCGAGGGACCAGACGGCTTCTCCCCTAGGGCCAGGCCTGAGTGGTACTTCCACCTCAGGCCCCTAGCCTGGGACAATGCGACACATTTCCCACTCTTGGCCCATGATTTCCCACCTGCCCAGCGACTACTGGACCCTGGACAGGAATTCAGGCTGATGGCTCTTGGCCTCCTATATTTCAGGACTACGTCCAACTCACAAAACACCCAGCTTCCCGGAAACTGATGGTCCGCACTGGGACCTCTTTCCAACACACTGGCCACACAAACGAAATGCAGGCCTGGGCTCTGGCCTGTGTTGGCAACAAAAAAGTTTTAAAAAAAAAAAATCATGAGGGCCAGGAATTCTGTAATGATGTTAATGAGGAATTCAATTTATTTTGCTTGTTCACCCAGCCTGGGCTTTTATAAAAACCAAACCAATTGACGTCAGTTTCCCAAGTAGTCATTCAACAGGCCCCCATACCCCAATTTCTGCCACCGCCCCCACAAACCACATTGGCCGCCCACCCTGCATCATGCACCTAGGCCATTTGCTTGCTCCTCCTTGGGGGGCGGATAGTTCAGAGGAAATCTTCCGACTCCCAATCCCACACGGGTGCCCTGAGGGGGTTGCTAGGCTGAGAAATTAGCCCCCAATCAAAAAGGCTCTTTCCTTTTTTTTTTTTTTTTTTTTTTTGTCTTTTTGAGACAGGGTCTCCCTGTAGCTCCAGCTGTCCTGGAACTCACTCTGTAGACCAGGCTGGCCTTGAACTCACAAAGATCCGCCTGCCTCTGCCTCCCAAGTGCTAGGATTAAAGGTAACAAACTGGCTCTTCCTACACTTAACTGCTGAGCCATCTCTCCAGCCCCGTCTTCAGTCTTCTTTCTACGCTATGCCTTTTGGAAGGAAGTCACTTTGTGCAGCCCATGTTTCAGCCTAGAGAATGGTACTTCACTTCCTTGAGGACAGAGTGTCAATGAAAGTAACTTGGAATTCTGTTTGTTTATTTTATTTTATTTTATTTTTGGTCTTTTTGAGACAAGGTCTTCCTGATCTGGAACTCGATAAGCAGACCAAGGTTGGCCTTGAACTCAGAGATCCACCTGCTTCCGTGGATCTCTGAGTTCAAGACCAACCACGCCAGCTGTAACTTGGAAAACCAGTGCAGAGACACTGGTCTCTTTCTCTTCACTTCTTACCAATTTGCTCATTTCTAGACCGCCCTGACTTTGGATGGTAGAGTCTAACAAACTTTTGACTTTAAGATGGTCAAAATCTACATGCCCTACTGTTCTTTGAACGATTCATTTTGATCTTTTCTTCGATGATCATGGATGACACTCCCCTATGATGTTGGGCAGAGGGAGCACAACTTCCAGCCAGCAGTGCAGTGACAGGAGGAAATAGCCTAGGTGGGTACAGTCTACTTTGTGGCCAGTGTGTTTTGAATACAAGTAGGCAATAAGTTACTATATATCCAACACCCCATTATGAAAAAGGCTTTGTGTTATATGACTGTGACGGTTAATCCTGTTAATCCTGGGTATCAACTTGACTGGATTTGGGATGAACAAATATGAGAAAGATCTCCTCAGATTGGATTATCTCAAGCCGGATGACCCAGCCTAAATGTGGACGTTACCTTCTGATGGCAGCAGTACAAAAGGCCACGGCAGAAGGGAGCTTGGCCCTTTTTAGCTGCTTGTCTTCTCTCTCACTGATGAGTTTGTCTTGCTGCTGTGATCAACTCTTTGGATCCCAGCGTGGACTGAGACAGGCAGATCTCCCAGAATCCATTGGGCTTTCAGTACTGGATTGGGACTACTGAGACATCCAGTCTCACGGACTGAGCAACTGCCTGGATTCTCAGCCTCTCCCATGCAGAGCAGCTATTGTATGACTACTCGGAATCTATCCCATGAGCAAATCAATAAATCTGTGTATCTATATCTATGTCTACATAGATATAGTTCTATTGATTCTGTCTCTTTAGAGAACCCTGACTAATATGACTTTGCCCATTTAACTGTAAGCTAATGTTTAAGGCAGGCCAGGCTAAGTTGGAAGTATTCATTAAGATTAGATGTTGTAGTTAGAATCTTGAGTGCCCCAAAGACTCACGTGTTAAAGGCAAATGCATATAGCTCAAGTTCATGAATTCTGACCTACTTATATGCAGTCTAACACAGTTTAAATCTAGTCATCCATGCTTCTTCGTTGTTGTTCATCAGAGAGAGTGAGTCAATTAGGTAGAGAAGTGCAGCGTGATCGAGGTGGGCCACTGTTGTCATAGTACTGCGAGGGAGGGAATGCTAATTCGCACCAGCAAACAAACTATTTCTGACTACTTGGAGGCTGTTGTTTATACACCAACAGCGTACTCCGTGCAGAGGACTCCTGTTTTCCTCAAAGCAGGCTCCTTGGGACTCCCTAGCTTTTAGTGTGAGAATCTTTTGAATGTGAAGATGGATTTGTTCTTTTTTAATTTATTTTTTTTCTATGTGTATGAATGTACTATCTGCATGTAGGTTGATGCACCCATGTCGTGCAATGCTGCAGAGGTCAGAAGAGGGTGTCGAATTCTCCTGGAACTGGAGTTAAGGACAGTTCTTAGCCACCATGTGGGTTCTGGGAATCAAACCCTGGTCCTCTGCAAGAGTAGTTGGTGATCTTAACTGATGAGCCATCTCTCCAGCCCTCTTTTTCTTTTTTAAAAAAATATTTATTCATGCTGGGCATGGTGGTGCATGCCTTTAATCCCAGCACTCACTCAGGAGTCAGAGGCAGGCGGATCTCTGTGAGTTCAAGGCCAGCCTGGTCTACAGAGAGAGCTCCAGGCCAGCTAGGACTAAAGGGAGACCCTGTCTCTAAAAGACCAAAAAAAAAAACATTTATTCATACTGTTTTCCTTGTATGAGTGTATTGCCTGCATCCATGTTGTGCAATGCCCATGGAGCTCAGAAGAGAGTGTCGGATCCCATGGAACTGGAGTTACAGACAGTTGTTAGCCACCATGTGGGTGCTGGGAATCGAACCTGGGTCCTCTGCAAGAGCAGCAAGTGCTCTTAACTGCTGAGCCATCTCTCCAGCCCCGGAGTACTTTTCTTAAAAACCATTCTGTAATCCAGACTTTTCACTTTTCCTTGGTACTCACCAACTATATACTGATCTTGGTACCCAAGAGCCAGGCACAGGGGATTTGGAATAAACCATTTGGGACGTTTCACCCAGGGACTACAGGCTAGAGGAGAGGCAGGCAGAGGGGAGGGCGAAGGAAGGACTTTGGAGTAGGGAGATGCCAAGGTAAGACTTCTCAGGAGAAGGTGGAAGCTGGACTTGCTTGATGCATCTGGCTTGATTTGGTACCCACTCCTTAGCTCAAATCTCCTCACCTGTCTCCTCCCCCCATGTGCCCCAGTTCCTTGTCTTTCTCTGTTCATCCCTTGCTTGGCTGTCAAATCAGAGATGTAGGACTAGCTCCTGCAGACAAGGTATCATGCCTTAGGTGCCCTTGCTGGCCCTGTGAGCTAGGAGAAATTAAGGAAGAGTGGTCCCTCCTTAGAATTCAGGACACAGTGCTGAGCAGACTTACAGAAGCATCATTTTCAAATTTGACTGCACATGACCTCGTCTTCAAAGTTGAAAATGATCAGCCTTTACTGGGTTCTGGGTCCCTCCCCCAGGGTAGACAATCATGGCGGAGAGTACAAAGACCATTCCCACTGCTCCAGAGGAGTTGTGACTCCCCACCCTGCCGTCAAACTTCTGCCTCTGTTGATTTTCCTTCATTGATGAACATGGATAGTTAGTTCATTCACTAGTTACATCAGTAGACTTTAATGCCCGTCTGCTTTATACTAAGCATGCACCCATAATTTGGGTATCTGGAGATGGATGGCATGGTTCCTACCCTCAAGAACATCCTGTCTGAAGCTAAGGGGTTCAGTGTTGACCTAGAGGAGTGAGGACTCGTGTAGGAGCTCAGAAGGGGCTGAGGGAGGTCAGCTGAGGTGGGAGATGTGGAAGAATGAAGGGTTTCTTTGTGTCTAGAAGAGAGGAGGGGGTGTGGGGAAGAGGGAATAAATAGCAGAACACAGATCAGGCAGTGGGGATTTTCCATGCAGTGTCAGAGGGTAGAAGACACTTTGCACTCATGAGCTGCTCATGACCCTACATGTGTTTGAACTTTATTTTTAGATTATGTGTATGCATGTGTCTATGTTTCAGTATGTGCATGTGTGTGTGCAGGTGCCAGGGAAGGCCAGCAGAGGGTGACAGATCCCCTGGAACTGAGTTCCAGGTGGTTGTGAAACACCATGTGGGTGCTGGGAACCAAACTCAGGTCCTTTGTGAGAGCAGTATGTGCTCTTAACCACTGAGCCATCTCTCCACCCCCAGTTTGAACTTTTTTTTTTATCTCCAACTTACACATTTGGAAACTTGAGGCATAGAAAGGTTAACAATGCTACTAAGATGTTGTTAATCCTAACATGATCTTAATATTTACAGACTGCGAGGCACATAGTGATTTCTAAGATAAAACTTTGCTTTGTTTATGCCTAGAAACTTCTAGGCTGACCCGATGTGACTGCCCCTCAGCCAGAGGCCAGACTGTGAGGAAGATATGCAGAGCTCTGGGCTAGGGCCAGGGGCAGGCAGAAGAGCTTCTACAGAACTCCACTGGGCCTAGCTTTCCCAAGCTAGGCTGCTGGATACCAAGGCTCTGAGGTGGTGTCTGCTGCACTGTGGGTACCTGGAGTGCAGGTGACATGTTTGGTGACTTCGTGGATTTCTATGACCAAAAGTTGAAGAGGAGTGTCGTTGATCTGGAGCAGCATGGGAACTCATTTTAGGACCACTTTTGGGTCCCCAGATAATATGAGGATTTTGGATTCATTGATATTTTCCCTGGTTCTGATACTATCTATACATGTCTCTTGTAAAAATTACATTGCCAGAGGCAGGCGGTTCTTTGTGAGTTCAAGGCCAGCCTGGTCTACAGAGTGAATTCCAGGACAGCTGGAGCTACAGAGAGACCCTGTCTTGAAAAGACCAAAAAAAGAAAAAAGATTTTATTTTAAATTTGTGTGTATGTATATGTTTGTATGCACATCCTTTTAGAGACTAGAGGTTGATATTGTGTGTCTTCCTCAATTGCTCTCTGTCTTATTTTCGGGGATGAGTTCTCTCACTGGCTTGAGGAACTCACAGATTCAGTTAGACTGGTTGGCCAGCAAGACGTAGGGGTCCTCCTGTGTCCCCTCCGGACTCCATACTGGGATTACAAGTGTGCTTCCCAATACAGCTGTTTCGTGTGTTTCTGGGAATCAAACTCAGGCCCTTAAGCTTTCGTGGCAAGCACTTCCATGAGTGAGGCACCCCCCAGCTACTTACTAGTATTTGAAACAGGGTCTTAATATGTTGCTCAGGTGGCTTTGGAATTCTGGGCTTAAGGGATGGCTCCTGCCTCAGCCTTATGAGTAGCTGTGACTTTAGGCATGTGCTATGTTGCCTGATTTTTTAAGATATTACTTAAAAACCAAGAGCTAGAAACAGTAAGTAGTCTGCTAGAAATAATAGACGAGGATCGTCTAACAGTGTGTCGGGCTCAGCTGTATCCCAGGGTGCTGCAGGAGGCCATTTATAATCTCCAAGGCCAGTTTCGAGGGACAAGGACCACTTCATATTATAACAGAGCTCAAGTGGAAAGCACTCATCACTGACTTAGAATGGTTGAAGTTAAGACTTGTTTAAAATACACATCTCTAGAAACTCCTTCGTCTGCAGCGAAAAACGAAATCATTTGAGGAGCAGGCCCCATCTACGTTACATCACACACAGAGAAGGTGAGAGAACTAATGAAAGAGGAGAGGCAGGGTTAATCTCTGTGCCTCGGAGTCTGATTTGACACCTCTCTGACAGCCTCTGATGCTGATGTTTGCTCAGGGATGCATTTCAGAGTGGGTACCCCTTGCACAGGAAGTGCTGGGAGACCGTTCGTAGCGGCAGAGAATGTGACAGCTGTATTAAGAAGTTCCTCTGAAAGGGAGCAGTCCTGAGTGGCTCAGCGTGTCCTCCTGTTCCTTTTGTGGAGCCTGTGCACCTGTGCCGAGAAGCCCTGTTCACAGAATTCTGTAGTCGAACATGGGGATCTTTGAGTTTGAGATCCGCCTTCAGAAGGTAGGCCTCTGTCTGAATCCTGTCAGTTGCCAGATCTATTCCTCTATTTCTAGGTTAGGAGGGATCAGCACCCACCTCCCCAGACAACTGTGAGAATCAGTGAGGCTTAGCACAGTGCCTGTCCCTCTGGATGCTCAGCAGAAGACATGGGGTGGAGGGAGTCCCAGCCATGGGGGGCTCACTGGAAAGTTGCTGAACAATGTAGGTGCTTGTTACACTCAGTGTGGTGAAGGTGATAAATCAGAGCATGACTACCATTGAAAAGAGCGGGCCCGTGAGATGGCTCAGCCGGGTTAAGGAGCTTGCTGCCAAGCTTGATGACCAGAGTTTGAAACCTGGGACCCACATAGTGGAAGCAATCAAGAGGACTTGAACTGGGGCTTGAGGGTGGCATAGGGAGGGGTGGCATAGGGAGGGTGGCATAGGGAGGGTGGCATAGGGAGGGTGGCATAGGGAGGGGTGTTCCCAGCAGATGTGAAGTCCTGAGCAGTCCATGAACAAGTCAGGCTTGATGAACAGACAGCATGTATGACCAAGACAGTTATGTGCATGTTAGGGACAAGGGGATGTGTGATATAGGGGATAAGTCGAGGACATTGGAGAGAGAAAGAGAGAGAGAGAGAGAGAGAGAGAGAGAGAGAGAGAGACTGCATGTGTCCTGGTTTGGCCCCAGCTGAGGTTCTCAATCCTGATGGCTTATTTGTCCCATATTTGAGTCCCTGTGGAGCTCAGTAGAAATACCCCAGCCTCTTCCAAAATCAACTCAAAATCATCTCCAGACAGGAAGTGAGCCCAGCCCTTCAGGTTTCCTGGAGTAACTGAGGAAGCTGATATAGGATACAAAAGAGTGATTTTATTTTTATTTTTCAAAATTCTTTTTAGATAGAGTTAAAAAAATGATGGGTTTCATTGTGATACCATTATAATTTGCTAAATTCTTCTTCCCTTCAAAAGAGTGACTTTAAACTACATTACAACCCTCTTCAGATTGCAAAATCACTGCACCGAGGACCAGCATTTTATTATTTATTTATTTATTTATTTATTTATTTATTTATTGTCTTTTTGAGACAAGGTCTCCCTGTAGCCCTGGTGGTCCTGGAACTCACTCTGTAGACCAGGCTGGCCTTGAATTCACAGAGATCTGCCTGCCTCTGCCTCCTGAGTGCTAGGATCAAAAGCATGTGCCACCACGCCTGGCCTGGACCAGCATTTTTTTTTTATAAAAAATAAGCCTTGGGCTGGAGAGATGGCCTAGCGGTTAAGAGCGCTGACCGCTCTTGCAGAGGACCCGGGTTCGATCCCCAGCACCCACATGGCGGCCGAGAACCGTCTGAAACTCCAATTCCGGGAGAACTCCAGTTCCAGGGGAATCCGAGACCCTCTTCTGACCTCCGCGGCATTGCACGACACGGGTGCACAGACTTGCATGCAGACAGTACATTCATACACATACAGAAATTAATTAAAAAAAAAGCCTTATTAGCATAATTAATAGCCAGACTGCATCACAAGCATTAAATCCTGTTGGGTGACACATTGGCTTAGTTATGTATCCATAGCAACATACACAAAAATGTGTGCACTGAGTGGCCGTGTGCAATGTATTTCATGCCTAGGAAAGGTGAGCCTTGGTTAAATGTTTGAAAGTTCTGGTATAAAAGGTGAAATCATTCCTGTGTTTGTGTGTGTGTGTGCATGCACGTGTGGGAGCATGTTGCTATGTGAGTGCAGGCATGTGCATTCCATGCCTACCTGTCGTGTGTGGACGTCAGAGGACAACCTCGGTGACAGTCCTCGCCTTCTACCTTGTTTGAGACCAGGTCTCTTTTTATTGACTGCTGTGTACAGCAGGCTAGCCCACAAGTTTCCAGAATTCTGTCTCTTGCCACAGGCATACTGGGAAGACAGATGTGCACGACTACATTGGGCTTTATGTCAGTTCTAGGGATCCAAACTCTGGTCTTCATGCTTAGGTAGCAAGTGCTCTCTGCTCAGAGCCATCTCCCTAGCCCCCCAGAATCATTCCTTCCCAGGGTCCTTGGCTACAGACCTTGCTCAGATACTCTGTGCAGCTCAGCACAACTATCAGAAGCTGAGAGAGGGTTAGTGCAAGATAGCCCTAATCTGTCTGTAAGAAGCCAAGAGTCCAAGGACGGCGCATCCCAAGAGGCCTCCTGGTAGATCCACCTGAGGCCCAAGATGGCCAGTGTCACCTGGGAGTCATTTGGTGTAACCCTTGTGTGCTCGGGAACATTGTAAGTGCCAGGTGCTGGGCTGGGCAGTGTATTAAGATCATGGAGAGGATGAAGCCAATTATCCTGGATTTCTATAGCACCATGTATTTATTTTCTTCCTTCTGCAGGTCAGAAGTCTAAAAGCGTCTTATTTGTCTAAATTCAAGGGGATGGCAGAGCTGAGTTCATTCTGTGGCTTATGAGGAGAATCTGTTCTGTCCTTTTCTTTCTTTTTATTATTATTTTTTTATTTATTTCTGTATGTGTATGAATATACTGTCTGCATGCAAGTTTGTGCACCCGTGTCATGCAATGCCGCGGAGGTCAGAAGAGGGTGTCGGATTCCCCTGGAACTGGAGTTCTCCTGGAATTGGAGTTTCAGACGGTTCTTGGTCGCCATGTGGGTGCTGGGGATCGAACCCGGGTCCTCTGTAAGAGCAGTCGGTGCTCTTAACCGCTAGGCCATCTCTCCAGCCCCCCTTTTTATTATTATTTTTTTATGTGTGTGAGTGTACTGTCTGCATGTAGGTTGGTGCACTGGTGTCATGCAATGCCACAGAGGTCAGAAGAGGGCGTCAGATTCCTCTGGAACTAGAGTTAAAGACAGTTCTTGGCCGCCATGTGGGTGCTGGGAATCGAACCCGGGTCCTCTGCAAGAGCAGTCGGTGTACTTAACCACTGAGCCATCTCTCCAGCCCCCTGTTCTGGCCTTTTCAGCTTCTGGGGGTTGCCTGTCTTCCTTGGCTTGTAGCCCTTCCCTTCATGGGCAAGTGTCCTTGACATAGAGATTAGGGCTCAAGGAAGTGAATACATTCTGACATCGTCATCGTGTGGATAAGATCACCGATAAGATCACCGATGTCTAACTGACTTGTCGAAGGGAAGCAGCATAGCATCAGAGCTGGTCTCAGAACCCACACCACATATGTTTTTCCACGTTCATATCTAAACATGGTGGCCTGGATCCTTGGGACACACGATATCATGTTCTAGACGTTTGGACTGACAGTGGCATTTCCTCAACGTTGCTGGCTAGAGTTGTTTAGAGGAGAGAGTGGTCCATGCTTGACTCCTGGGAGACTTAGGCTTAAATCTTCATTTTATTTTGTATCTTCAAGTCCTGTGAAAAAAAGTCCTTGTGCTAGGATTTTCCTAGAGAAAGGAATCAGAAGAACATATATTGACAGGTAAGGAGATTTACGATGGAATTATTGTGATAAAGCCTTACCACATGCCATTAGGAGGCAGGAAAACTTGTGATATTCTTCAGTCCCAGTCCAAAGGCCTGAGAGGCAGGGGCCACTAGTGTAAGTCTGAAGGGTCCAAACCAAGAACTCTGGCAGAAGACAGATATCCAGGCTCAATTAGAGAGAGCAGAGCTGGGGATGTAGCTCAGTGGCAGAGTGCTTACCTAGCACACATGAGGCCCTGGGGTGGATCTCCAGCAGTAAATTTAAAACAAAACAAGCAAGGGGCAGGAGAGATGGCTCAGTAGTTAAGAGTACTGGCTGTTCTTGCAGAGAACCTGGGTTGATTCCCAACACCAACATGGTAGCTCACAGCCATCAGTTACTCCAGTTCTGGGGGGCTTCAGGGCCCTCTTTTGACATCCACAGGCATTATTGCACATTGCACAATACAGGTGCACTTACACGCATCCAGGCAATACATTTACACACACACACACACACACACACACACATTAAAAATAACAAAATATTTTTTTTAAAAAAGCAAAACCTGGAGAGATGGCCTAGCGGTTAAGAGCACCAACTGCTCTTACAGAGGACCCGGGTTCGATCCCCAGCACCCACATGGCGGCCGAGAACCGTCTGTAACTCCAATTCCAGGAGAACTCCAGTTCCAGGGGAATCCGACACCCTCTTCTGACCTCCGTGGCGTTGCACGACACGGGTGCACAGACTTGCATGCAGACAGTACATTCATAAACATGCGGAAGTAAATAAAATTAATTAAAAAAAAAGTCAAAAAAAAAAAGCAAAACCAAAACAACAAAAACATAAGAAGAGTAGATTTGCTCTTCCATGATTTTGTTCAACCTACGCCCTCCACAGATTGAACTGAATGATGTCTCTCTGTACTGGTAGAGTCGGGTGTCTGTACTCTATAAATTCAGATACTAACCTGTTCTGAAAACACTCTCATAGACGTACCTATGAAGACTGTTTTCCCAGCGCATCGCGTAGTCTAGCCAGGTTGACACACGAAGCTGATAGCTGCTCCACTCCAAAAGCATCTCCCAGCTTCCCATTAGCCTGCGGGTTGGCTGGGAGTGGCTGGTCTAGGATGGCTTCAGCCCAAATCCTTCTGCTCTACATAGACTCTTAAGCCTGGGCTAGTTCTCCCAGAGATAGATGCCCTGAAGGACCTCTAGCAATCCAGGCATACTCTTCCACTGCGGGGAAGCAGCCCAATTTCCCTTAGTAGTCTGGCTTGATCAGGCCTCCTCACGGACGGTGAAATTGCTTGCCTTCATGTTGGCTGTGGCAAATCAGAGACTGGATTCCAGGGGCAAAGTAGAGGGGCTATAGACATCCCTCCAGCAGCCATTGCGCTCATGCAGTGTACTTACGTACATGCAGGCAAAACACTCATACACATAAAATAAAAATAAATTACGCCGGGCATGGTGGTGCACACCTTTAATCCTAGCACTTGGGAGGCAGAGGCAAGTGGAGCTTTGTGAGTTCAAGCCCAGCCTGGTCTACAGAGCGAGTTCCAGGACAGCTGGGGCTACAGGGAGACCCTGTCTCTAAAAGACCAATAAATAAATAAATAAATAACGCACATGTTTCTAATTCCTCTAGTCTTGAGTTTCTTCATCTGAAAAATGAGAAACAACGAGATTAAATGATTTAAAATATGCACAACAGTAACATCTGCCCAGTGCTTCATCGTGGCCGCAGTTACGTTTTTTATGGCAATTGCTGTTGTTGTTATTGCAATAATATTTTTATTATCATGGTTCTAACAAGGGCTAACAGACAAGTTTTGTATTAATATACTTCCCATTGTCATAATGTATAAATCCGAATAATGTATTCAGGTGACTGGAGAGATGGTTCAGTGGTTAAAGAACACTGATTGCTCTTGGAGAGGACCAGGGTTTGGTTCCAAGGACCTACATGGTGGCTAACAACCATCCTTAACTCTAGTTCCAGGGCATCTGATGGCCTCTTCTGGCCTCCCCAGGGACTGCATGCATATAGTGTACTTACATGCAGGCAAAACACTCACACATAAAAGTGAATTTGAAAAAAAAGATAAGAGATATATTGAGCTCACAGCTTTGGAGCTTTGAAGCCAAAGACCAGGAATCCTCACTGGCCCAGCCTCTGGTGAGGGTCCCCTGGGGTGAGTTGCATCATGGTGGGAATGTGTGTGAAAGGGAAGAGATCCCACATGGTGAGAGACCTGAACTGGAGAAGAATCAGTGAGTTGGGATTCTAACCTGACTCACTCGCCAGCATCAAAGCCTCTCAAAGCAGCTGTCTCATACTGAGCTCCCTTGAGTACCAGGTTTCTAACACATGAGCCTCAGGGGATGCACTCAGCTCATATCCAAACCATAGCATGGCTCTGATAAGGCTTGCTGCCATGGTGGGCTGGCTTTCCTGGGATAGGGTTGAGGTCAAAGCATCACAGTTTCTTAGGTTATTGAACCCCTGTTACCTCTTCCTCCATTTCATAAGCAGATGGCTGTTCAAGATAAATAAGAAAATAGCATTTAGACAGTATAAGACTTCAACTCAGAGAACCTGGGTCCAAGTTCTTAGCCCTTCATCCTGTTAGCTATGTGTATTTAGACAAATTCCTTCACCTGTCTGTGTCTCTGCTTCATTATATATAAAATGAAGCTATGTGCACCTATTTCCCAAGTTTGCTATGTGAGTTGAATCCATTGATAGAGGTGAAAAAGAGCTTTTAAGTAGGAAAGTGCTGGGCAAATATTAGTTATTATAATTAGTACTTTCCTTTTTGCAATTTGCCCTTCTGACCCCAAAAGGAGGTCTCGGGATGACGGACCTTTAAGAAGATGGAAGTTTCTTGGCTCTTAAGTTATCTGGAAGGAGGAAACTTACTTTAACTTGTGATTTTCTAACAGTTATCAAAGCTTAAAAGTTTCATTAAAAAAGGGACAAATTCCAAATACTCAACCTTCTAAAATCAGAAGGAATGACTCACAGGTCGTCAGTGTCCCTGGAACAGAGCGGCTTCTGTTTTATTGCTATTAAGTAGGATTTAGCTCCGTTTTATGAAGGCAATTTTTACAATCATGTGAGAGGTTAATGCATTTCGCACATAATCCATGCCTAGCTCACTAAATGCTGAACCCATTAAAGATGAGCCACGTAGGGCAGGATTTCAAGGCAAAATGACATATGGGTGGTGTAGAAAGAGTGGCTGAAGACATCTAAGGGTTTGAGGTATTTTTCTCTCCAATATTTAAAACTTTTTCCTTTGTGTATATGTGTGTATATGTTTTTTTATATATATGTATTATATATATATAATTGCCTCTCTCTCTCTCTCTCTCTCTCTCTCTCTCTCTCTGTCTGTAGACCAGAGGACACCATCTAGTGTTGTCTCTCTGTCAGCCTTGGTTTTTGAGACAGGGTCTCACTGGCATAGAGCTTGTCTATTAGGCTAGACTTGCTGACCAGCAAGCCCCAGGGATCTGCCTGTCTTTGTGTCCCCAGTGCTAGGATCACAAGGGTGTGCCACCACCGAGCCCAGCTTTATTTATATGGGTTCCGAGGACCCAACGTAACTCCCTGTGCTTCCCTGGCAAGCACAGCACAGAATGAGCTCTCTCTCCCTATTCCTAAAACTTGCTCTTAAATGGGAAAGTGACAGAGCCTACTGTCCTGGTAAAAATACTTACATAGGAATTTACTCCTGCTGAGGGGAGTCTTGGCTGGGGATCCATGGACTGATGTCTGGGTTGCTAACCCTGGGAATGCTGATGGGAGCCTTTCAGCCATGTAAGAGCTTACCGGTAAGGTCTACTTTTATTGTTTCTCCACATTTCAGGACCCTAGCCACCATCTGCCAAGGGTACTGTGTTTCTTAAGCAGTAATAAATTCCTTCCCTACCATCTTGTCCTCAAAGATGTAAGCGATTGATATTTTGGGTAATGAGGATGACCCAGGCCTGAAGGCTGAAGAAAGGTACTAGGAAGATGGGAGAACCCTTTATACATGTCAGTGTGAGCTTTATGCTGTAGGACAGAAGAGTGGCAAAGTTATGCTTTTGTTTGAAATCTGTTTTATTATGATAGGTTACATACAGAATGTGCCTTGTGCCTTTTTTAAATATGTGATTTGATGAGCATAAAGATGTTTTTTAAAAATCTGTGCCTCTGTGTGTGTGTGTGTGTGTGTGTGTGTGTGTGTGCACATGTGAGTGCAGGTGGCCAAAGAGGCCAGAAGAGGGCATCAGATCGCCTGGAACCGGAGTTACCGGTAGCTGTGAGACACCTAATGTGGGTGCTGGAAATGGAACTGTGGTCCTCAATTCCTTTGCATATGTTTATATGTGTGTGTACATGTTGCGTGTGTGCATGTTGGTATATGTGTAGATCATATATGTATATAGTTGCACATGCACCTCTCCCATGTGTATGTGTGTGTGTGTGTGTGTGTGTGTGTAGAACAGAGGTCAGCAAGCACTCTTGACCACTGAGCCATTCTTCCAGCCCCTTGATGAATTTAAACAAGGAACTCATGTATGTGATGCTGCCTCAGTGGACATAGAGCCCTGGCTCATGAGACCCCTAAGTCCCCTGCACCCTGTGCTCAGTCCTCACTCTTTGCCTTACCCTGTGACCAAGTCAAGTGATGCTCTGGTTAGTTAGCATATAGATGAGCTTAGCACACAGCCTTTAATCCACATGACTGCATGTGTTAATACTTCATTTTCTTGCTGAGTTGTAGTCCACACTACAGATTCCTCTGTTGGGGTAGTTTTTTAGTTCATTCATATTGTGTATTTTTGTTTCACTTTGTTTTTGCAATGCTAAGGGTTGAACCCAAGGCCTTGAGATTGTTAGACAAATGTACTAGCTATCATTCCCAAACCCTGTAGTTACTATTTTTTTTAAAAAGAAATGTGTTATGAACACTTGTGCACACATTTTATGTGGATGCATTTTCATTTCTTAGGTAAGTACCCAGGTTCAACATCACACCAATTTCTTTCCCAAAGTCCATCACTTTTGCTTTCCTCCAGGGCTCACATCCTTTTGGCTTTAGCCATTCTGATATGTTCATAGCATTATCTGGTCATGGTTTCATGGCTAAAGACACTGACCTCCCTTCTCCCACTTATTGAGAACAAGATTTTTTAATGGTGGAATTGTAGGACCAATTTTACTCTTAAGGCTCTTAAACCAAGATGACAACTGTGCTCTCAGCTCTAATTTATTCCCATCATTTCTGCTACAACAATGAAACTACAGTTCACAGGGGCCAATTCAACTTGATAAAAATTGTGTGTGTCTCTGTGTGCACATGTGTGTACAGGCATGTATGCTTAAGTGTGATGTGTGTGGAGGCCAGAGGTTGATGTTAGGTATCTTTCTCAAATCATGCTCCACCTTATTTTTTTGAGGCAGAGTCTCTCCCTAAGTTAAGAGCCATACTTTTGTTTAGCCTGGCCAGTGAGCTCCAGGGATCCATTTGTCTCCACCCATCAGGTGCTAGAGTTCCAGAGGCTTTTTAAGAGCTGACGATCCAAACACAGGTCCTTGCGTGTGTGCGGCAGGGGCTCAACTGACTAAGCTATCTCCCAAGCCCCTAATTCTATTTATTTTCAGAAATCAACAGTGCTCTTACATGCTTATCTGAAACTTCAGAAAGTTTTAGTAAACTAAACAAACAAAAAAGAAAGTGAGGAGCTCAGGTAGATGCAAGCACTGGCCGCTCACTGTGCCCACTGTGTGCCAGCCCCTAATGCCTGTGGGACCAGTGTGGCACAGATGAGGGTAGACAGAGGAAGACTTCTAAGACAGAAGCTTCTAGTGGTCTCGTAATATGCATTTTCTATTCTTCACAGCAATGTGAATCATTAGCTGGTCAAGGAACCATTCAGAATAAAGACTGTGCTTCTCTAGCCCCTTTGTAGCTAGATATGGCCATGCGGTTGAGCTCTGGCTGTTGGAACGTACGCAGAAAGTCATTTGCAGGATGTATTCTTTTTTTGTGGCTGTTTTTCAAAAAGATTTTATTTATTTTTATTTTACGTGTCTGGGTGTTTTGCCTGCATGTAAGTGCACTGCATGTCCGCAGGGCCTGCAGAGACCAGAAGAGGGTGTTGGATCCCCAGAAATGGAGTTATAGGCAGTTGTGACTTACCATGAGGGTGCTGGGAACCCAACCTGGGTTCTCTGCAAGAGCAGCAAGTGCTGTTAACCTCCGAGCCATCTTTCTACCTCTAATGTTTTGCTTTTTGAGACAGAATTTTATATTCTGTTTTTTGGGTTTGTTTTTTTTTCTTTTCGAGACAGGGTCTCCCTATACCCCAGCTGTCCTGGAACTCACTCTGTAGACCAGGCTGGCCTTGAACTCACAAAGATCTGCCTAACCATACCTGGCCTTGAATTTGAGCCCTTCCTGCTTCTGTCTTAAGTGTTGTAATGCCTAGCACGTATCACCACACCCAGATCTCAGGAAATATTCTTTTTTTGGTCTTTTTGAGGCAGGGTCTCTCTTTAGTCCCAGCTGGCCTGGAGTTCACTATGTAGAATGGGCTGGCCTTGAACTCACAAGAATCCACCTGCCCAAGTGCTGGGATTAAAGGTGTGCGCCACCATGCCCGGCAAGGAAGAGAGGCTGTGATCCTTTCCCATCTTCTGAGTGTAGGCTTTATGGCAGGAATGCAAGTATCCATTTTGGACTATGAATCAGCGACACATACTGAAGAAGATGGACCAAGAAGACATCACGTCAACACCGTCTTAACACTTTGGATTTCCTTGGCCTGAAAGAAAAATAAGCTTACATCTTGTTTAAAGTGCTGTTCGACTGCTGCCACTTGCAGTTGAAGCTGATTCTAATTTATAAGCCCTAACTGCTGACTGTTTTCCATCACTACTGAGGAAAGACACTGTGATTTAGAGTCACTGATAGGTTCTCCAAAATGGTCAGCATGTATACACAAGAGAGAGGGAGTCAGGGAGGGAGGGAGGGAGGAAGAGAGAGAGAGAGAGAGAGAGAGAGAGAGAGAGAGAGAGAGAGAGAGAGAGAAACATCCAGTATAAATAACATTCTGCAGAAGAAATATTTTCAGGAAATACAGAAGGATCTTGAAAAGCCCTCTTAGTGGGACTTGAGATGCTGTTAGGTTGATTTAAAAAGATCAGTCTGAGCACAGTAAAGAGTTCTTCGAAATGAAAAGTTATGATTTCCAAATTAAAGTCCCTTGGAAGCCCGTGCAAAGCAGAGGGGCACTTCAGAAAACCAGCCTGATTAATTAGACAGCTAGCTTGAGACATTCTCAAAACTCAAGGAAGATTATAAGAAGGAATCGAATTGCTGCTGGTGGGGGGGGTGCAAAAAGACTTTTAAAAATGAATAGGAAACTACCATAAAAATAGGCATGGAGGGCCAGGTACAGGGAGCACACCTCTGTTTACTGGAGGTTCTAGGGAGGTCTTCGTAGAGCTGAAGCGACAATAAAAGAAACACTAGAGGAAAACATCTGTGAGCTGGGGGAAAAAATGCATCTTCAAGTAAAAATACTCCCTAACTATTAGGAAGACACACTGAAGGAAGTGAAAATCTTAGATTAGTCTACAAGTGCCAGGAAGAAAGGGGAAAAAAGTAAAAAAAAAAAAGCATCAGTTACGTTGTGCGACTGGTGGGAAGTATTTACAAAATTCAGAAGAATAAAATTCTGACTATAATTTAAATAATAGCGGTTTTTGTTGCTATGTGCCAGTTTCTTCTCAAAGTGCATCTGTTGAATTATGTCATCAAACATTCAAACAACCCCATAAGGTAGGTACCACCATCCTTTAAATTTTTTATTTATTTGTTGTTTGTATTTTTTTCAATTTTATTTTTTATGTGTATGAATGTACTGTCTGCATGCAGGTCTGTGCACCCGTGTGTCATGCAATGCCTCGGAGGTCAGAAGAGGGCGTCGGATTCCCCTGGAACTGGAGTTAAAGACGGTTCTCAGCTGCCATGTGGGTGCTGGGGATCGAACCTGGGTCCTCTGCAAGAGCAGCCGGCGCTCTTGACCGCTAGGCCATCTCTCCATCTCCTTATTATTCGTATTTTATGCATGTGTGTGCACCTGTGTTGTGCATTGCTGGCAGAGGTCAGAAGAGGGCATTGGATTCTCCTGGAACTGGAGTTACAGATGGTTGTTAGCCACAATGTAGGCGTTGGGAGTCCAACCCAGGTCCTCTGCAAGAGCAGCCAGTGCTCTTACCTTGGAGCCATCTCTCCAGCTGTCCCCTACCATCCTTTTAAGCAGATGAGGGCATCAGGGACTAGAGAGGCTAAGTAACTTAGTGGAGACCACACAGCACATAAGTAACAGTACGTATACAAGATGCAGAGGACAAACTTAGTTTATGCTTTTATCTACTATTCCACACTCTCTCCTAATATAAGGGGAGAACTATTACTCACCTGGTAGAACAATTCCATGCAGACAAGTAAAACTGCAGCTATGATCTGTGCCAGGAGGGGGCGCTGTGCAGTTTATGGGTCTGAGGAGCCAAGCCTGTCACTGCAGAAGGGAATGGTATGTAGTCAGCTGCTATGCACTGGATGTTTCTGTTCACAGGTACTGTTATTCTAGGGGGAAAGACCTGAGTGCTGCTTTCTCACTCACATGGAGCACTTAGAAAGTCAGAGTTGGAGAGGGCCTTACCCGTTGGTGGAGTGAGGCAGAAAGAGATAACAAAGTCTGTCCGGTTGGCAGTAAATAGGCATGCATATCTATCTCCCATTCTGTGATGCAAAATGTCTCTCCAGAGGGCAGAGGATGTTTGGGACGGAAAAGGGAAGGGCCCAGGAAGATCAGCGTTGCAGGAGCTAGTCTTGCAGTCAGAGTCCTCTGGCACCCCAAAAGCTATGCTGTTCTTCCGAGCACAGCCCCCAGTTCCCACATTTACTCCTTCACAAGCTGATTCACCTGCGCCTCCATTTTGTCCCCTCATTCATGGGTTCTACAGACATTTTCTAGATCCCTGCTGGCTTAAGTGCAGGACTGTGAAGACCGCTGCAGATTTTCAGGGTACGTGGGTCTGTGACTGCTCCCAGCTTCCTGTGCAAGTAATGCGAGCATTGCTGTGGGTGGAGGCTGGCAGATCCCTGGAACTCACTGTCCAGCCAGCCCAGACTAATGGATGAGCTCTAGGTTCAGCAAGAGGCCCTGTTCCAAAAAAGTAAGATAGGGGGCTGGAGAGATGGCTCAGAAGTTAAGAGCACTGGCTGCTCTTGCAGAGGACCAGGGTTCAATTCCCAGCACCCACATGGCAGCTAACAACAGTCTATTACTCCAGTTCCAGGGCATCAGACACCCTTTTCTGGCCTCCAAGGGCATTGCATGCATGTGGTATACTTACACATGCATACAAAAAACTCATACACATAAAATAAAAATTAAAATCCCAAAATATATAAAAATAGGGTAAAGAGTGGTCAAAGAAGAGATCTGACAGTGACCTCTGGCTTGTGCACATTTATGCATGTACATTTGCATGTACACATGGACACTTGCATACAGGAACATGTACATCACACACACGAACACATAGCACTTGATTTTTTTACTTTTTAATTTTTATTATATATATTTTTTCTGTACAAGATTAGGTTACGAATCAAATCTAGACCCGCGTCCCCCTCCCTACCTCCCCACCCCACTGGAGCTCGTGCATTCTGCCAAACATGTTTTTCATCATTTTCTCAGTCTTTCTCAAAATTCTTGATGTGGAAGCTGACTGTTTTGAGCAGAAGTTCACCATTTCAGTCAGTTCTTTGACGTAGTCTTTTCTGTTGTTGTTCTTTTCAATATGCATCACTCCCAACTACTTGGACAAAAGCTCAAGGAGCCCTGCACAAGAAATACTTACAACTAGGTTATTAGTACTAGCATCCATACTTGAGGGATACCATTCATCATTTGTTTTTCTGAGACTGTGTTACTTCACTTAACATAATATCTTCTACATCCATTTACCTGCAAAGTTCATGATGCCATCTTTCTTTATTGCTGCATAGAACTCCATTGTGTAGATGTACCACATTTTCTCTACCCACTCATCAGTAGAGGGGCACTTGGGTTGGTTCCAGCTTTTTGCTATTGTGAATAGAGCTGCAATAAACATGGCTGTGCATGTATCTCTATGGTAAGATGAGTCTTGGGTGGGTATATACCCAGGATTGGTATGACTGAATCAGGTGGTAAGCTCATTTTGAGTCTTCTAAGGGTTCTCCACACTGCTTTCCATAGTGGCTGTACAAATTTACATACCCACCAGCAGTGGATGAATGTTCTCCTTTCCCCACAACCTCTCCAGCACTTGGTATCATTTGTTTTCTTGATCCTAGCCAGTCTTATCAGAGTGAGATCATATCTTTTTTTTTTTTTTTGGTCTTTTTGAGACAGGGTCTCCCTGTAGCCCCAGCTGTCCTGGAACTCGCTCCGTAGACCAGGCAAGCCTTGAACTCACAAAGATCTGCCTGCCTCTGCCTCCCAAGTGCTAGGATTAAAGGTGTGCGCCAACACGCCTGGCTTTTTTTTGTGTGTGTGAGATCATATCTTGAAGTGGTTTTAATTTGCGTTTCCTTAATTATTAGTGAGGTTGAACATTTTTTAAGATGTTTCTCAGCCATCTCTTAATTCCTCACTTGTGAAGTCTCTGTTCAGCTCTTTGCTCCATCTTTTGAGTGAGTCATTTGTTTTCTTTCTTCTTTGTTTTTTGAGTAGTTTATATATTCTGGAAATCAATGCTTTGTCAGATGTATCTGCAGGGAAGGTTTCCTCCCACTCTGTGGGTTTTCTCTTTGCTTCCTTGACTGTTTCTTTTGATGTACAGAAGGTTTTGAGTTTAATGAGGTCCCATTTGTCAATTGTTGACCTTAATTCTTGCACAGCTGCTGTTTGATTTAGGAAGTCTTTTCCTA
>VZQC01014276.1:87658-217747 GCA_009823505.1 Rhizomys pruinosus
TTTTTTTTTAAATCTCGTTTTATTATTTTTATTTTTATTTATTTTATTTTTTGGTCTTTTTGAGACAGGGTCTCCCAGTAGCCCCAGATGTCCTGGAACTCACCATGTAGACCAGGCTGACCTTGAGCTCACGTGAGACATCCACGCCTCTACTTCTTTTTTTTTTTTTTTTGGTCTTTTTGAGACAGGGTCTCTCTGTAGCCCCAGCTGTCCTGGAACTCACTCTGTAGACCAGGCTGGCCTTGAATTCACAAAGATCCACCTGTCTCTGCCTCCCAAGTGCTAGGATTAAAGGCGTGTGCCACCACGCCTGGATTTTTTTCATGTCACCTTCTCATTCCAAATTTTAACAATAGTCAAATTTACACATTTTCTAGCCTAAGCCAGGCATCACTTGAGAATATAGAAGGGGACCAGGCGTAAGTGAATGTTCATGGAGTTTTAATGTGGATAGAAGTGTACGAGAGGCCCACACTGACTCCATTTTGAGTATAGCCACCATTTTAAGCAGTCACTGGAACCTGCCCAATTCAGGGGACAAGGTCAGTTGCTCAGGGCCTCAAGAACAGCTAACTTAAACTTGTTAAAGATAACTGTTTGTATGTGAGGGCAGGTGGACTGACCCAACATTTCCTTGATCCAGTTGCAGGATTGTGTCTAAAGATAACTGTTGGTATGTGGGGTGCTGGTGGGCTGACCTAACCATGAGCTGTAACTGCTATTATCCAATAAGGCTAGAAGTTACCCAAACCCCACTAAAATTCCCCTAGACCCTGTATAAAAGGGCCTGCAAGCCAAGTTATCAGGGTCAGAGCCTTTTTCCTCCCACCCCAGGATGCTGGTTTACTTTTTCCTGAAATAAAGTCTTGTCTTTCCATCCTTTGGTGTGTCTGGTGTGGATTCTTGGACCCTCATAAAAGGATCTCAGAACGGCAGCCTACCTCTGAAGGCTGCAGGAGGCCTTGCTCAGTGTCAGTCCATGACCAGGATAGTGGGCTGAAAGGAGAAAGTAAGGTACCAGGAAGCCACAGAGTAGAAAGCCATGCGTTTTGCTGGACCCTGGGATGGGAGCTCCCTGTGGGGTGAGTTGGTGCCCCCTGGACAGCACCAGCACCTTCTCTAGGCACATCTGTCCTTGGCCTTCAGTAGCTCAGAGGGCTGGCTGCAGAAGGTGTCCAGGGGCTGACCCCGTGGAAGTCCAGTCCTCCTCTCCCTTTAGTCCCTCTTATTCTCTCCTTGTCCCTTTCCTTCCACCCTCATTTGTTGCCCATCATTGCGGTGAATACTAAGCAATGCCCTCCAATGCCAGATGCCAGCTGTGCAGATGAAAGGGTCACAGCCCCCTACTGTGGAGCAGCTTGGAGGGAGCCAGAGAAGCGTGCTGGAAGTTAACAGGAAGTTCAAGGGCCCCCGGGAGCTGGAAGGAAGGCGTGCTACTTAAATCAGCAGCTATCAGGGGGGGTAGCAGGGAAGGGAGGGAGGTCAGGAGAGGCACGGAGATTTGACACCAGAGATGTGCTTTGACCGATGAGTTCACAGGTGGATGAGAGAGAACAGCGTTCCAGGAAGAGAAAGAGCACGCGCCAAAAACCTGGATGCAGAAAGACCGGGAAGCTTCCAGGTTCCTGGATCTCCAGGGCACGCATTTGGTGGGAAGGAGCTGGTCACAGGAGCTGGGACCGAGGGCCCAGTGCTCAGACTCAATTGAGTCGGGTGGAAGTTCATTTTACACTCCCAGGGAAGCATCCTGTGGGAGTTCAGGCTCCCTGCTCTGTGGGAATCTGGGGATGAACCTGTCACCCAGCTGGAGGGAGTTGTGAATATACAAGGAAGGGCCTGAGACTGGCTCTCCCAAGCCAAAGGTGGGTCCCTGGCCCATCTCGTTCTGTCCCGTTGCACCTGTGACTGTTGGTCGCTAGGACATAGTAGCGCAGGAAGGACAAAAACCCTTCAGCAGTGTAATTGTAGCCCAGACTCCCCAAGTCTCTATTTATTCCTTGGATTAAGGGTAAGGAAAAGACGAAATATCTGGGGGGAAGGGGACTAGTGTTCCTTTCTTTTTTAAGTTTTATTTTATGTGTATAAGTGTTTTGCAGGTATGTGTGTGTACTTGCTGTGTGTGCAGTGCCTTCTGGAGCCAGAAGAAGGCAACGGAGCCCCCAGTCAGACAGTGGCAACCAAACCTGGGTCTTTTATTGGTTACAAGTACTCTTAACCTCTGGGCCATCTTTCTAGCCTGATACCAGTTTTCAGGGAATGGGGGCACTGGGGGGTGAGAGAGAGATTAGATTACACATCGAAGAAACCTATTGAAAAAAAAAAAAAAAAAAAAAAAAAAAGCCAAGAAAGGCATCTGAAGGCTGGGGCTACGGGAATGACCTATAAAAAAGGGTCCGGAGACTTGGGGCTCAGTGCTTTTGACGACCGCCATTCCCCAGCTCACTGGCCCAGTCCCCATTCTTGGGATTGCCTTTCTTTTTTTCTTTTTGAGACAGGGTCTCTCTTTAGTCCCAGCTGTCCTGGAACTCACTCTGTAGACCAGGCTGGCCTTGCACTCACAGAAATCTGCCTGTCTCTGCCCCCCAAGTGCTAGGATTAAAGGTGTGTGCCACCACGCCCTGGCCACCTTTCTTTTTAAATAAATGGTCTCTGTTTCCTTTATCTTAGCACGTGTCGCTGTACAGTTCTTTGTCCTGGGACATAAGAATCTGGAAATTAAGGCAGGTCCCCTGCTGCGCCCACTCCCCCTCCCCCCATCACCACTCTGATCCTCCCCTTTAACAGAAACACATACCAGTTTACAGGCAACACTCAGAGATCTCATTGGACAGTGGCATTTTTCTGGCAAAGTAAATGGGTGAATGGGTGTATCATATAGGCCTGATCTGAGGCACAGAGTTCTCCTAGGGCCTCCAGAGCAAGTTCCATGCAGGGGCCTTTAAGGAGCCACAAACAGGCTTCCAAAGGGGTACTTCTGTGACCCAGTTTCCCATTCTAAACACGGGAGACTCTAGTTGTTTCATATGCTGGTGCCGGGCCCTGCCCATGGTGCACCTTCCAGGAGCTGTCCCCTCTCCTGGGGTCCATGGGGGACAGTCTCTTGATGAAGTTGCCATATTGTTCCTGTCTTCTCACATGGCCAGCTGTGCAAATCTCTGCTGCTGCCTTGCTCAGCAAGGCTCATGGCTGTAGCTGATCTGGAACTTGGCACTGTTACCAGTATCCCTCAAAGCGGTAATTACTGCCACTTAGCCTGGGTTAGTGATCTGGAGCAGGGAGCAGGCCAGCGTGCTGCCTCCCGCTGCCAGCAGACCAACTGCGGGCAGAGCTATCGAGGTCCATAATAGTAACAATGATGATAATAGCTATCATTTATTGGACACTTGCTGTGGGCCAGGCCCCAGCTAGGTGTTTTACATGCGAATAGGGAGAGCCTCTTCCCGCTCCTCCCCATCTTCCTAGGCTTTTGTTTTAGAGCAGAGAAAAGGAAGGAAGGGTGTTCTGAGCCAAAGATGAAAGTGGACCTAGTATATCCTTGCCCCCATGTGGCCTGGGGTTGAGCTCTAGGGTCAGGAAGACAAGGCCAGGGATGTTCAGAAGTCTTTCTCCCTGAGACATTAGCAAGAATCTACCCTAAACACCTGGACGGGTATGGACCAGAATCCAGGAAGCTGAGGCGTGGGGCAGAGCAAAGCTCCTTTGGACCCTGCCCCTGTTTCTTTCAGGACCCTTGGTCAGTGGCTTTGGATACATCTAGGAGTAGCCGTGCTGGCATTGACAGAAGACAGGCATTGCAGGCTGCCCTTTTCAGGGTGGGTGCAGAAAATTTCCCAACACAGGGGTCATGGAGAGCCCCAGCTGTGAGGGAATGCGTGCACCTGCAGATCCGGATAAGAATGGAGCTACACCCCCAGACCAGCCTGACAAAGCCATGGCCAGATCATTCTATCTCCACCTCACCTAGCCGAGAAAGGCAGACCGCCCCAGGACGAAGACCCAGGGAAGTTTTCAGGGTGGACACTGAGGCTGAGGACAGCTGAGTGCTTTTCCTGACACTCCAGGATCTGGTTTGGGGGATGTGTGAGATTCCTTTTCTCAACCGCTAGAAAAACTGGGGACTACTTTGAGGAGAGTCATTTCCACCAGAGAAGTCAGTAAGGGCTGGAGCCAGCATAATGTTATCATTAGATGTCAGTGTGACCTTGTTTTCTAGTCAAGAGCTGGTGATCATTCCCACTGTACAGGGGAGGAGATGCAGAGGCTGAGTAGCTAACGTGTTTATGGTCACACCAGAGCTAATACTTGAACTGAGATCTGATGATTCTGAAGTCCATGTATTCTTCCATGGTCACTACTTCCTCATTCATTCAGGGAGCCAGGAGATTCAGTCTCTGAAGTGCCCGGGGTGATCCACATAAGGATTAGTTCCATTTCCAAAAAATAGACAGAAGCTAACCATATAAGCCCAAAGTCTGGGTTGGGAAGCCTCTGTCCCCATCTCCCTGCTCCAACCCTGGCCCTGCCCCACCCAGGGCCTCAGGGAGAATCTGTTCTAGAATTTCCTCTCAGCTTCCAGTGTTTCCTATAGTCCTTGGCTTGTGACCGCATCCCTTGAGCCTTTGTCACCATCATCATAATTTGCTTCAGCCTGTAGTGTCTTCCCCTTACCAACTACATTGGACAGGACCCCTATTTCTACTGAACAGTGTCAATATGCTAGTTATGTTTATAATACCCTGTTTGCTAATATGGCCACATTCTGAATTCTAGAATTAGATTATCTTTTTTTGTGGGGGGGGGCATAATTCAACCTCGAAGAAGGACCTGTCAGGTGCACGATCCTATCCCACCCCCTCAACCTATCTACTACTTCCATTGCACTTGACTCCAGAGCTGGTAAGGCAAGGCCAGCTCGGGGGTAAGGCCAGCTCGGGGGTTCAACGGCAATGTAGAAAACTTGCTGGACTCCTCTTTTTGCTGGGTGATGCAATTTGAAGGAGGTTTGTGGCATCATAAGCAATCGTAACAAGGAGGCAAGCTGTCCTACTTTCCTTTCTGATACTGAAATAAAATATCTGACAAAGAGCAACTTGCAGGAAAGGTTTTATCTCATCTTATGTTTGCAGTTTATCATTGAAGGAAGTCAAGAAGGACTCCAGGGCAAAAGGAAGGATCCCTTGCTGCTACATACAGAATTACCATGTGACCAGGGAGCTCACTCATAGCCATTGGAGTATGGTAGGAACCATGGAGAACCGTGTTTGCTGGTTGGCTTTCTCTCAGGTTCACTCACAGGCTCATGCTAAGCTAGGTCTCTTGTACAGCCCAGGATCACATGCCTAGGAATGGACGGATGCCACAGACAGTAGGCAGGGCCCTCCTGCACCAATTAATAATCAAAACAATCTTCCTCCATCCTCTCCTTACACATGTCCAACAGGCCAATCAGATGTAGGAAATTCCTCCATGGATATTGCTTCTCAGACGACTCTAGCTAAAACTCAGCAAAACAAGTGAAACCGTAGAATGCCCAGAATCACACCTATCAGTGCCTGCTCTGGTGTCTGGTGCATGGTGGAGTTTGAGAGTAAGAGAGGTGCAGGAGGAACTGGCTGACCATAGCGTGGTGCTCAGCTAAGACAAGGCATGGAAGGTGCTGACTTGGCAGGATGGTGGCCATGGGTGGGTTTGGGAGAGCAGTCCTGTGGAGTGGAAGGGGGAGTTCCAGAAGCTGTATTGGGGTGGGCGTAAGACTCATCTGGGGGAGGAAGTGAAGGTCACGAGTGCAGGCAACTCCTTGAAAGAGTTTTGCTATGACTGAGTGAATTTCAACAATAACTGGAGGTTGGGAAGAGAGCTGTAGAATAACATGATTTAAAATGGCAGATGCAAGAAACGACAAACAAACAAAAATGGCAGATGCACACAGTGATGGCAAGTGATGGGTGTGAGAGACGCTGAAGGTGAAGGCTGAGAAAGGAACCTGCGCAGAGGCCCGCAGGCTAGTTGTGATGGTTGGTATTTATTATCAACCTTGGAGACTAGACTTCCCTGGGAGTGTGACTCTGGGCATGGGTGTGGGGATTGTCTCGACTGTGTTCACTGAGGTGGGAAGACCTGCGCACTATGGGCGACGTCATTCCCTAGATGGGATCCTGGATTGCGAGAGAGGAGCTGAGCAGCAGTTTGCGCTTGCTGCTGCTGCTCCTGACTGTGGGTCTGATGTGACCACCTGCTTCAAGCTCTACTGCCTTGACTTCCCTGCCACGATGAACCAGACCCCTGACCTGTGAGGCAGAATAAACCATTTCTCCCTTCAGCTGTTTTTTAAAAATACTCCATTTATTATTTTTATTTTATGTGTATGAGTGTATTGCCTCCTGTGTGTGTGTAAGTGTGATGGTGTTGTGCAATGCTCGCAGAGGTCAGAGGAGGGTGTTAGATTCCCCTGGAACTGGAGTTTTGGATGGCTGTTAACCACCATGTAAGTGCTGGGAATAGAATCTGGGTCCTCTGCAAGAGCATCCAGTGCTCTTAAATGCTGAGCCATCTCTCCAGCCTTTAAGTTACTTTTGACAGAGTTTTTTTTTAAAGGATATTATTATTATTACCATTACTATGTGTGTTCCTGTGAGGGGGCACACACACCCTTGTGTGCAGTGTGCAGCATGCAGGTGCACTTGCAGGCCAGAAGAGGGCAGCGGAGTCCCTAGAGCTGGAGTTACAAGTAGTCGTGAGTTGCCCCATGCAGGTGCTGGGACTGAACTCAGGTCCTCTGCAAACACAGCCAATGCTCTTAACCACTGAGACATCTCTGCAGCCTCTTGTCAGAGTATTTTATCACAGTAACAGGAACAGAAGCCAAGGCACCTGTCCACCTCCAAACTTCTGTAGTCTACACCATTTGATCTAACCTAGAGACACCACTCCTCGCTTCCTTGAGTCTGCTATGGCCCCATCTCCTTTGCAGGGACGTGGATGGAGTTGGCCGGTGAGATGGGGCCACTGCTGGACCTTTTGATCCTAGACTCCAGACTGCCTGTGTGAACTGACTCCCCTCCTTCACGGACTGAATATGAACCTCAGGGTGGAAGTTTTGTGGTTTAGTGTTGTCCTCCAGAGCAAATCTACCGGCTCCAAGGCTCCCCATCAGTGTTTCCTGAGCTGTGAATGAACGGATGGATCCCAGGGACAGGGTTACCGTGGAGCTCTCGAACATTTATCTGAAATCTCGGAAATGTAGAAAAATTGGCCCATTTGTTTCTGTATTATAGCAGGATAGCAAGAAGCCACAGAACTTAACTGTAGCCAATTCAATCATGTGTGACAGCCAAGAGAGATCAGGATGTGTTTGTGTGAACTACTCTGTGTATATAGGTGTGTGTGTGTCTTTGTGTGTGCCGTGTGTGCAAGAATTGCATGCGGTCACATATACAATCATATACATACAAAGAATGTGTGGCTGAGTATGTTACTGAATGAGTGTGCCTTTGTTTTGTAACTGCTTATGTGTGTGCCTCTAAGTGAGCAGATATGTTCGAGTGTGTGAGTATATGTGAGCCCATGTATGCATGCATTGTTGTACAGGCTCAGAGGTGTGGGAGCTGGCCTCCCGGTCATCTTTAAGATCTTCCCCTCCTCACTCATTCATACTAATCTGGACCCAGTCGAGATGCATTGGTCAAAACCCCAGAATTATGGACTATTTAAGAAGATAAGCAACTGTTCCTACAGAGACTGGCTTGTAATGGAAGGAAACTTACCTCCTACCACGTGCAGGTGCTGCTTCCGGCACTTTCCAGTTGAGCTTTTACAACTACGGAGAGGTCCTGTATTTTCAGGCTCTTGAGCAAGACACAGTGTGGTCCACAGCTGGAGCAGGTGGAGTGGGTCATGTGACAGGGACTATACTTCAAACTTCCGTCTTTTCGAGACAGGGTCTCCCTGTAGTCCCAGCTGTCCCGGAACTCACTCTGTAGACCAGGCTGGCCTTGAACTCACAAAGATCCGCCTGCCTCTGCCTCCCAACTTCATTTAATTTTAATTAACTAAAAAGTAAATCTAAGAGCAGGAGATGTGACTCGGTGGGTGAAGTGCTTGCCCCGCAGTCATAGGGACTTGAGTTCAGATCTTCAGAGGCCATGTAAAAAGGCAGGCCAAATCAATGACACCCCATCCCACACACACGCGTGCACACACACACAAGATCTATATTGGGCCAGTCGCTATGGGTGTTTCCTGCCTTTTTCTACTGCATCCTCAAAGCCCAGCCTGGGCTCTGTAGACACTGGGAGGCTGCTGAGTCACCAGCTCGCTGAAGGCACACAGCCAGGGTGGGTCTTCAGGGACTCACGCTAATGAATAGAATAATAGAGATTGATATAATAAGTGAAAAAATAAATATTGTCTGTAGACAAATGAGTGCTTTTGAAATGTAGGATAAATATCTTCCCTAAAGAGCTATGTAATGTCTTTATGGAGGACTTTATCTAAGAGTTTATTAAAACTGCCTCTCTCTCTCTCTCTCTCTCTCTCTCTCTCTCTCTCCCCATGCATTAGAAGGGGGCTCAGCAGCTGCTGATCCATTCCTGTGGTCCCACCGTCCTCAGGCCCAGCTCACTACTGGAGTTGTGTCTGAATTCCTGTCCATTTGTGGTGACGGACGGTGACATCCACCAGGATGCCTCTGGTGCTCTCGTGACTGGTGCTGTATTTCCACAGATCCAGTGGCCCACTTGTGCACTGTTTGTGTCACAACCTAAGTGCGTGGGTGCGTGTAAATTGCCTCAGAGAACATCAGAATTGTGTTACTTCATCATAGAGATGGTCAATTCTATGTAGCCTACCTCACAGGGCTGTGGGGACAATCCAAGAATTACACTTCTTTGAAGAGTCCTACCATGCAGTGAGCTCTAGAAAGCTGTTAATCATTAATATTGAGATTAGTCATTTAATCATTTCTTATTAAATCTAATGACTGGCCAGTAAGATGAGATTTTATTTATTTATTTATATTTTATGTATGAGTGTGATGCCTGCAAGTATATAAGCACACTGTGTTGTGCAGTGCCCGTGGAGTCCAGAAGAAAGGGCTGAATTCCCTGGAACTGGAGTTATGGAGAGTTGTTAGCCACCATGGGGGTGCTGGGATTCAAATCCAGGTCTTCTGCAAGAGCAGTCAGTGCTCTTAACTGCTAAGCCATCTCTCCAGCTCAGATTTGTGGGGTTTTTTTTTGTTTTGTTTTGTTTTGTTTGGTCTTTTTGAGACAGGATCTCCCTGTAGCCCCAGCTGTCTTGAAACTCATTATCTAGACCAGGCTGACCTTAAACTCACAAGAGATCCACCTGCTTCTGCCTCCTGAGTGCTGGGATTAAAGGTGTGCACTACCCATGCCTGGCAATTTGTGTGTGTGTGTGTGTGTGTGTGTGTTATTTTTAAAATACCCTGGATCTTCCTTTTGTTGTAATTGGATAGCTGAAATTTTTCATTCTTCTCTCGTTTAAGTTTCCAATGAATCATTCTTATATTCTTCTTTAATTCTAATTTCTCTTCTGCGTATGTCTGTATTATTGTTATTGAACTAAGCTCTGTTCCCTTGGGTCTCTCTTCCAAGGGGATCCCGATTGTGGCTATCATTCCTTGACATCCCCAGGTTTTGGTAGGGATAGTAAGGGATGCCTGGTGATGGAGACGTTTCCTAAGACTGTATGTAGAGGCCTTTTCCTGTTGTTCAAGGCACTTTCACATAAAAAATGACAGGGACTCCATTCAATACGTCTTCTAAGTCTAATAGAAAGCATCCATGAGGCTTTTCCGTATGAGAGTAAAAAAATGAACACAACTCAACCATAATGATTTCCCCTGGTAAGTTTGATTGGTAGTACCGGCTCACATGGACATATTGTGTATATTTATACATACATTATATAAAATATATATATACAATATTATATAATATATATATATGGATTTCAGGGCAACAGGAAAGTGGAACTCAATGACCCTGCCCCCCTGTCCTTCCAGGGGTCCTTGACTAAACATGGAGTGCTGGGAGCCAAGAAAATTAGGCTCAATATCAGTGATCTTCTCACAGGGAGATCTGGTAGCATGTTCTATTTCATTCTTTAGCCACTTAAAGTGCGCTGAAGGTGCTACGAGATGGTGGCACTTTGAGGGACTTTCTCCTGCCCCATCAGGAGTCTTCCCTTACTACTTCTTCAGAGAAGTTGACTCTTGACTTCTGGTGGCCCACGTTCTTTCAGGGAAGCTGATGGACTGTCCCTAGAGAAGCTTCTTTCTCTAAGATTCCAACGGCCCACATATATCCTGCCCTGTCTCCCCGTAACCTTGGGCTTTTGAATACAGAGAAAACATGGCTTGGACCTTATATCCTTTCTGCTATCACTCACTACAAGGCCAGACACACATTAGGAACTTGATACACATTGGCAGGATGAATGACTTTCATAGGAAAGAGCAAGAGGTTGTGGAGTCGGGCAGTCAGTCTGGGACTATGTGACTCTGGATGGATCTACACGGCATCTCTAGAGTTCAGTTTCCTCATCTGGAATACGTGTTTTTAGAACACTGATGTGAGACGTGAATGAATCAAGATTTTGAAGTTCTTGATAAACTGGGAGGGGAAGAAATGAGAGGACTGTTGTCACCAAAAGGGCCGCGGGGGCCCAGTGAGCCTCTGGGCTCCCTTCTGAGGCTGAGCAACAGGGATGGATTCATTTGTAGAAAATGTTTGCTAATTATTGTCTGGTTTAAATAATTATCCGGAGATCCTGGAAACAGCCCTTCTCACGGATCAAACTGTCACATCTGCAGCCGACCTTTAAGTAATCGGAGTGGGGGTAATTACAAAGGGCTGGTTCTCTCTAAATATAGCTGTTCCCCAGCTAAAGGTCAACTCAAGGGAGCACGGTTTGATAATTGCAAGCGATTTGATAATGAATTGGGGCAAACATTCCCAGGGGTGCAGTCAGCAGTTTCCTGTTACAAAGACCAGGGTGTGGGCACCTGGTGTCAAGGTCTTGGGTTTCTGACCCCTGCTGGAGAACATCAAAGTCCTGAGAATAAAGTGGTACTGCTCAAGGGAAGGTGCTAAGCTTTGAGGATGGTTTGTGTGAGTGCAGACTCCAAAGGTTCACGCTGCAGCCTGGCCCTCCGTGTGCCAGTGTAGATGTCATGGAACTTGTAAGAGATGAACCACCCAAGAGGTAATGAAATCACTGGAAGTCTAGCCTTTGGAAGGAATTACAGCTGGTCTCATGGAGTTAGTTCCTGGGAAAATTGGGTCTAAGATAAAGAACAAGTCCACCCCATGTGTGCTCACTGCATGTGTGTGTTTCTGTCCTCACCAGAGGGATGAGGCTGCCTATGCTGGCTAGCTTTAATGTCAACTTGACACACCTGGGTTGAAGGAGCCTCAAGTGGGGAACTGTCTCCATTGGACTGGCCTGTGCCCATGTCTGTGGGGCATTTTCTTGATTGTTGAGTGATGTGGGAGGGTGCATCCCACCGTGGGTGGTGTTACCTCTGGGCAGGCTATTCTCTATAAGAAAGCAGGTGGGGAAGCAAGCCAGTAAGCAGTGTTCCTCCATGGCCTGTGCTTCAGCTCCTGCATCCAGGTTCCTGCCCTGAGTGCCTACCTTGGGCTCTCTAAGAGGTGAACTGTGACCCAGAAGATGTAAACCAAATACCCTTTCCTCCCCAAGTTGGTATTCGTCAGAGTGTTTTGTCACAGTAATGGAGAAGCAAACTAGAACACTGCCCAATCCTGGATTTGCAGCTAAAGAATTCACTTTTTGCCAGGTGTGGTAGCACACACATTTAATCTCAGAACTGGGAGGCAGAGGCATCTCTATGATCTTGATCTCTATGAGATCAAGACCAGTCTGGTTTACTTAGGGAGCTCCAGGCTGGCTGGGGCTATACAAATACCCTGTCTCAAAAAGACAAACAAACAGGGCTTGAGAGAACAAAAAAACCCAAACCAAAAGACTGGCTCCTCTTTTCTTTATATTCAGCCTTTTTATAGTAACAGAAAAATGGACGAATATTGGTGATAACCATGGTAAATACTGTTATAGGTGGGGTTATATTTCCCATCTCTCGGTTTTCAGTATCCTAGGGTTCTGAGGCTAGGCTCTTGTTTCCTAGCTGCATGTGCACAGAGGGAGCTTGTTCCTCTGTGCATAAGACCACTGAACTAACACACCAGTGGGTATAAGGTCAGAAAAAAACATCTATCTTGTTCCTGTCAGGATTCTTTTTTTTTTTTTAATCTCCCTCCCCCATGTGAGAATATAAGCTAAGAAGAGAGTTTTTTTCAATTTTTATTGATTGATTGATTTTATTTTGGGGGGGTGTATTTTTTTTGAGCCAGGGTCTCCAGCTGGCCTGGAGCTCACTCTGTAGACCAGGCTGGCCTTGAACTCACAGAGATACACCTGCCTCTGCTTCCCAAGTGCTGGGATTAAAGGCGTGCGCCACCATGCCTGGAAATTTTATTTATTTTTTGTATGTATGAGTGTACTGTCTGCATGTAGGTTGGTGCACCCGTGTCATGCAATGCCGCCAAGGTTAGAAGAGAGTGTCAGATTCCCCTGGAACTGAAGTTAAAGACGGTTCTCAGCCGCCATATGGGTGCTGGGAATCAAACCCAGGTCCTCTGCAAGAGCAGTCGATGCTCTTAACTGCTAGGCCATCTCTCCAGCCCCCCGTCACGATTCTTTGTGGAAGAATCTGGATACATCCTTCCCTTCATTGACCTCAGTTTCCTTATCTGTGAGGAAACTGGTGCTTGTCAATTACTGTTCACAAGGTCATAGGTAGATCCAATAAGGAAGTAGATGGGAAAGCACTTGGGAAACTTCAAATGTCGGAGGAGGTGAAGGCAAAGCCATCCTATCCTAGCTCCTCGGCTTCACTGTGAGTGCTGCTTGCAGCGAGCCTTAGCTTCTCTTGCAACCCCCTTCTCTCCTAGCCCCATCTCTCCCCAACTAGTACTTAAAGTGAGAACTTTTTGAGGGAAGTGAATTAAAATAAAGGAAGATTAAGTTTAAGAAGCTTAACTGTGGCTGGAGAGATGGCTCAGCCTCTTCTAGAGGACTTGAGTTTGGTTCACGATGCCCATATAGAGTGGCTCACAACTGCCTTCGCTGGATTCATTTCTCCACTTCTCCTCTACCCAGTCCCCAGGCCTCCTGTCTGAAGTCTCCAAACTCCATTACTTAACAGCACCAGTAAAGGGTTCCTCTTTCCTTTTGCTTAAGTGGCAATGTTTAATACAGCTGAACTCCAATATTCCATTTGCCAGCAGGTGTCGCCACTGAGCACACAAACGTGCTCATTCATTCATTCATTCATTCACTCAACAGCTAAATACTGCAGCGGCCTTTTGTGTGCTCTCTGATGGGCATAGCACTTGCTCTGTGGAGTATGTCAGACAACGGCAAACACTGAAGCAAGAGTAAAAACTAAGTGAAAGGTGGGCTCTTACAGATAGGACAGTTAAGGAAGGTCTGTCTGATACGAAGATGTATCTGCAGCATTCAGATGTGTAAGGTATGTCACTTGAAATGTTTTCTTTTTGTTTTTTTAATTACTAAATTTACTAAATTGAAAATTTCATCTCTGAACTCTTGTTTGAAAAAGATATCTTTAGTTTTTATATGTGTGAGTGGTTTGCTTGCAGGCTTGTGAGTGCATCCATTCTGTGCAATAATGGCAAAGGTCAGAAGAGGGCGTCAGATCCCCTGGAACTGGAGTTACAGATGGTTGTTAGCCGCCATGTGGGTGCTGGGAACTGAACTTGGGTCCTCTGCAAGAGCAGCCAGTGCTCTTAACTGCTGAGCCAGCTCTCCAGCCCCAGAACCCTTGTTTTATAGAGCTGGGTGGAGATCAATCTGAGCCTTCCTTAGGCATCTCTACACACAGGGAAGAGTTTCCGTTCTGGGCTCTTGGGCAGAGCCAAGTACTGGAAGCAGGTGGAACAACGGAACAACGAGCCTGTCCCAGAAGGTCTCCTCACATGCGTGGTAGCTTTCTGCTGTTTCATGGCTGTTCATGGTTCCGTTCACTTGGGAGACTCTCTCAGAGAGGCTGATAAAAATGAGTCTGGCCTGCTGTCTCTTGTCATTCTGTCCTCTCGACCCTAGCAGGCTAGAGGTGGACCTTCTCTCCCAACCTTTTGGGGAGGGGGAGTTGGGTTAGGAGTACCACTGTCTAGAATACCTGCCAAGATTGGAGAGCTCCCCTTCCCCAAGGGCTCAGGCTCTTGTAACGTGGAAGCAGAGAGAGTTGCAGGCTATTTCTGGTTTTGCCCAGCTGCTGTAATCCCCAGAGACCAGGAGCAAAAAGCTGGCTGGCTCCCTCCTTAGGGGTGGTGGGAGTGAGTGGGCAAAAGGAAGAAAAACAAGCCGGAGAGGTTTGGATCTTGAAATAGCACCTCAGGGGCTGGAAAGATGGCTCTGAGGTTAAGAGCGCTGACTGCTCTTTCAGGGGACCCGGGTTCGATTCCCAGCACCCATATGGCGGCTAAGAACTGTCTCTAAGAGAGGCGTGGTGGCTCATGCCTTTAATCCCAGCATTTGGGAGGCAGAGGCAGGCGGATCTCTGTGAATTCAAGGCCATGCTGGTCTACATAGCAAGTTCCAGGCTAGCTGTGGCTACAGGGAGAACCTGTCTTGAAAGAAAGAAAGAAAGAAAAGAAAGAAAGAAAGAAAGAAAGAAAGAAAGAAAGAAAGAAAGAAAGAAAGAAAGACCACCTCAGCACACCTGTTCAACGCACTTCTGCTTTTGACTGTCACTTCTCCATGGCTAACCCATCACGTGTAGGGTCTGTTTAACACAAGGGTCACCTGATATCCATGTGTTTGTGCCCATGCATGTGCACAAACCCATGTCTGCTTCCTCCAGGGAAAGTGTGGTTTCTCCAACTCAAAGTGTGAAGAAAAATTAAGTAGCACACCAATAGATTTTCTTTTTACCCTAAATGAACAGTGCGGCTGCCAGGCAAGAAGCAACAGGAAGCATTTCATTAGCTCTCAGCTGACTTGGAAACTCTTATCTAAAAATAACGGACAAGTGGGAGTGTGAAGGGTGTGTGGGAGGGTTGTCCCCACCATTGGTATGACGGGGCCATTGTGGAAATGTGCCAAAATGTCTGTGCGAAGAGCTTTTAACACACACTCCCTCCCACCAGAGGTTTCCAGCAAACTTTTCACAGACATGGGCAGTTTTTCTCAGCCCCTTGAAATGAGAAACAAAGGAAGCTGAGTGACAGGGTGTCAAAATGTGGCGAGGGGGTTGCTGGCCAGGGTGGACCAATTAGCTGTCTTGTGCCCCTTGGTTCTCTGTGGTGGTCTCTGAGAGTTGGGCCCGGAGGTGAGGGGTGCCGGATGTGGCCTTGTGTGTCTGACACCCAATTAGGACTCATTCGCCAGCTGACTGGTCATCTGCTCCCTTCCAGCTGCTAGGCAGTCACTCAGTCATAGCCCCAAGTCTAGAGGGTGCTAATTGGATGTGTCTCCATCTAACCAGCCCAGCCTTGTCCAGGCCCTGGCTTTCTTTCCTGTCCCTGGCTCTGTCCTCAACTCATTCTAAAACAATACTTATCCTTTCATTTATAGATGCTTAAAGAGCCGGTGTCAGAGCAAAGGACGGCTGGGAGTAAAGAGTGGAGGCTGGGTAATGTGAGCCAGGAGAGGGAGGCCTAGAGTTCATGAGGTCACTGAACTGGACTATGTACTAAGGTCGGGGACTTGATACTGATTCTTTGTGGTGTCTCCTCTTCCTTTGGCCTCAGTTAGGGAGTCTGACTTGATGGGAGTCTCTTGTACACACCCTTCCAGGCCTCATGCAGAGCATCTGAATCACAATGGGACGTCTGACAGACCCCTGAAGTTGGGTCCCTCCCTAGAAAACTGGGCTCTTCAAGATGAATCAAGATCCTTAGAGGGCAGCCCTACCACTCTGGTCCTCAGACCCTGAGGGTCAAGTTCTGTTGACTCCCAGTGTGGCTGTGTCAGCAATTTCAAAGAGGTCACGGGATCGCAGTGGATTCACACATGTAGTTTCTGGAAGGGACAATCCTGCACCCCAGCAGCCCCGACATCCAGCCTTAGCATCAGCCGCACTGCCTTACCACAGATGCCCAGGTTACCCTGCTGCAGGGGGCAGTACCAGGCATTCCAGGCAGAGCTCAGCTCACCTTGTGTTGCTGCTGCTCCGATTCTTCGACCCCTCCCTGGATTGGAATCACCCAGCCAGGCCTTTTTCCGAGACTCCTACAACCATCATAAATGGCACGTCGGTCTCTGACCCTCTAAGGATGCACTAGGTCAGATGACTTGCTTTGGCTCTGGACTGTTGGCAGTAGTGGTGGAGTGCCCATTTAGGACCCAGGCCCAAGGATGCTGTCTCCCCTCTCTTACCTCATCCTGGGTTTGGCTATGGAATGCACATGTTCCTGGCAGCCACTGTGCTTCCAGCCTGGAAGGGGAATGAAGAGGAAGAATGACAAGGAAGAGAGCTGAGCCAAGCCCCAAGCCTGGGCTAGTGCGGCTTGTGAGAGGCTACTCTAGATCCGCCACACCTAGGTGGATCTATCTGTGGACCTAGGAATTCGAAAATGATGGTGGGGCAGGGAACGACACGATTCAGGAAAGGGGATGCTGATGAGCAACTTTGGATGTCCCAGAGCTGGGCTCAGCAAAGAAATCATCACACCCTGGCAAGAGCAGCTCCCAGGAAGGATGCAGACTCAAGGCAGGCCAAGCATTGGCTGATCTGGGGCCACCTTCCAGACCACCCCAAACGCCAGAGGAGCCACATGATCCCTGAGTGAGGCTAGAGAAACTCGACCGAACTGTACTGTCAGAACTTTCCCTGGCTTGGGAGTCGGGGGTGGGGTGGGGTGGGGGGCTGAAAGGAGAAAGGAGTGGACGCTGTTGTTACCAGGGTAACATGCTGTGAAGTCTGGCAAGAGGGAGCCAGGCAGAAACAAACATCCCCAGACAGTCAAGGGCATCCGGGATAGAGCTGGAATAGTTAAGACCCACGCTGATTTGGAAGCCTGGCAGCCGCTCTGCACACTGCTGAGATTCAGGGAAGACTCTGGAATGGAGAAAGTGATTCCTAATCAGTTTAACCAAGCGACAGATGACTCCTCCCCAGGAGTCTGCAGTGCAGGGAGAATGGCTGTAATTGCAGGCACTTGGCAGAGAAATCAGGCGCCTGCCTCTAGTCCCTTAGGCTGCCTTCCCTGGGGACCCCAGTGCAGAGACCCTCCCATGGAGACTTGGCTCCTTGCACTGAGCCCAGTCGACCCTGTGTGGATGCTGACCGCAGCCTGTTTGCATAAGGGTTGAATTTTGGTGAGGGGCTTCCTAATTGCCCGATTTGTCATTTAAAATATTATGCACAGGGATTAGGATGCACGTGGAATTTTGATTCCAGCTGTTCTTTGTGCTCAGGGACAAGTCTTCTCCCAGGGAAGTCTGCAGAATGTGCCAGACCTGGGGTCCTCTGCAGCTTTCCAGAAGTTCTAGTGGCCCAGAGAGTCATGGCCACTGGGCCCATGTGCCAGCAGCCTGGCTCTGCCACCAGTGTCAGATGGATTTGGGGGAAGTGTGGTCACTGGGTAGAGTGTCAATTTCATTCTCTGTGAAGTGGGGATGGTAAGCCCTTGTCTTGGAGGGACGACTGCCAAATGTCAGAAGGAGCCCATTACTATATATAGTATATAATAGGAACTATTAACATCTGTGTGTGTGCATACATATGCATGTGTACAGATACATGCGTCTGAGTGAGGGGGACGCATACGTGTGCGCAAGTATGTGCAGTTACATATGTGTGAGCATGTGTGTGGAGGCCAGGGGAAAACCTCAGGCATCATCCACCTTTTGTACAGATCTGCTCCCAGTGGCTTGAAACTCACCAAATAAACTGGACTGGCTGGCAGGGGAGCCCCTGGGATTCCCCTTAAGTGCTGGGCTTACAAGTATGTATGACCATGCCCAGCATTTAATTACATGGGTTCCGGGGCTCCAACTTGGATCATTATGATACTTCCCTAGCCCCTTTTTCAAAAAGTACCAAGTACTCTATCAGTGGTTGCCTGTGTAATATTATTAAACACATCTGATTGTATACATCTCATGCTCAGAACTCTTAACCCTTAAGCCTTCAGAACTGGCTTTTGTTTATTTGTTTTGGGTTTTTTTTGAGACAGAATCTCACAAGGTATCCTAGGCTGGCCTTGAATGCTCAGTCCTCTTGGCTCAGCCTCCCAAGTGCTGGGATTAAAGGCACACACCATCACGTACAGCCCAAACTGGTTTTCAAACTATATAGCCTAACTATATAGCCTAGTACCCTGGGAGTTCAGAGGCTAAGAACTTAGTTCTTTGATGTTTAAGAAACAGGTTCAGAATGGTAAATAATGGCCAAAAGTCACACAGACATGAAGTACTAGAGCCAAGAATGGAACCAAGCTTCCTCTGTGTGTGTGTGTGTGTGTGTGTGTGTGTGTGTGTGTGTGTGTGTATGTTTGTGTTTGGTCTTTTCGAGACAGGGTCTCCCTGTAGCCCCAGCCATCCTGGAACTCACTATGTAGACAGGCTGGCCTTGAACTCACAGAGATCCACCTGCCTCTGCTTCCCAAGTGCTGGGATTAAAGGTGTGTGCCACCATGCCAGGCTTTCTCTGTGTTTCTTCCAAGGGCACGTCATGCCCCCCCCCCATGCTGGACTTCTCTCTCTTCTCGTGGAACTATGGTGCCTTCATATTGCTAGAGCTTTGCAGGTTCCCTCTGCGTGGAGACCTCTTTTCAGTGGTCTGGGATGTCTTCCTGAGTCTCCAGGCAGCCATTCCTTCAGGATGATTCAGTGATGAGCAGGTGGGAGATTTTGACCTCCAGAGCCAGCCCATCCCAGCCTCATCAATGACTGTGTGCTCAGTCAGCAAATCTGAGGATGGCTCTAGGCTGGGCATAAATGTTACACCAGGGTATCTCAGTCCAGCATCACCTGTGCCATAAGCTCACATAAGCTCACAGGCCTGAAGGGAGAAGTATTGGGCAGAACCAGCTATGCATGCACCTAAGCATAGGTCAGACATGTCAGCCACTGTGCATATTGACTTTGCATTAAGCCCCACAGTGGACATGCTGGGGGGAGAAGATGCTAGCTAATTTGACTCTGTCTCTCTGCCTCTCTCTCTCTCTGCCTCTCTCTCTGCCTCTCTCTCTGCCTCTCTCTCCTCTCTCTCTCTCTCTCTCTCTCTCTCTCTCTTATAAAAAAAGTGTTTCATGAAATGTTTGGAATCTACTTCCACTAAGAATTATTTGACTTTGACATGACATTCAAGTTTAACCACGGGTCTGTCTTACATTTTCACATCAAGTTTATAAACTCCACCAAACCTAAAACCCAGCCGTGTGCTCAGCACCACTGTGGGACAAGCATCTCAGGCGTGTTCACTGAATGTTCCCTGGGGCCACCTCATGGGGCCCATCCCTGTGTGCTGGCGCTGGGCTTGTATTCATGCAGATCAATTAGTTTTCCAACTTGATTTATATTTATTTACTTCTCTTGTGTGTGTGTGTGTGTGTGTGTGTGTGTGTGTGTGTGTGTGTATAGAGGTCAGAGGACTAACAGCTTCAAAGTGATTCTTGTGCCTGTGCCTCCCATCTGAAGGTAGGAATGCTGGGGTTACAGATGGGCACCCCCACATCTGACTTTTTATGTGGATTCTAAGGATAAAATCATGCTGGCCAGCCTTTGGCAGCAAGCGCCTTCACCAGCTGAGGCATCTCCACAGCCCTAATATGATGTTTCACAGGTTCTAGTTCATGCTTTCACATCTCTGTAATTGGGATGTATCTTCCTGTCTTTGAGGTGCTGCTCTCTGAATAGTAATGGTGAAGCCCTAGGACTGAGGCGTCGATCTGAGCTGGCTGTGCTGGAAGGTCTGACCAGATAGCAGCACTGAGCCACTCCGTGGTTAATCAACAAAATATTCTATGGCCACTTGGGGGAAGGAGATACATCTTATTTACTGTCCACAAACTGTCTGTTGGTGCTTAAAGGAAGAGCCAGCCACTACACACATGCAGAATGGCTAGCCATAGCTTGGAGGGAAACTCCAGGGACACCGGCGAAGGCTTTGGGGCCTGCATTAGCGGGCTCTTGATACATCTCAGAGTGGCGCTGTGTGGGAAAATGTGGACACGGAGGGGTCTAGCAGAAAGATTCAGGGGAGTTGGACCCTGGATGGGAAGGAAAGCAAGGTATATTGTGTTCATTTTATCAAACACTTAGAACAATCCATGATACAGGATAATTAAATAAGCATTAAAGAACACTTTGATGAATGGGACTAAAGTTAAAGATGTAAGTGCTGAGAAGGCATTGGGTCACACTATCAAGGGCATCTGAGAGCTGATGAAACCACGTAGCTGAATCCAGGGATGTCAGCTGTCAGTAAGCCTAGGACAAATTGACTTAAGTTCAAAGGAACCCAGGAGGGCAGGGAGATAAGGGCAGACAGTTATTTCCTTCTGATAGAAATGGCCCCTAAGATATGGAGCTGGACTGAGGGCCTCTCCTCAGGAAAATCGTGTTCCTTGCTAGGTTTGCACAGAGGTGAGGGCCGTGGTGTTTAGGAGAGGTGGCTGGCTGTTAGGTGGAGTGCTCCTCGCGGTACAGGCCGTTCGTGCTCCTCGCGGTACAGGCCGTTCGTGCTCCTCGCGGTACAGGCCGTTCGTGCTCCTCGCGGTACAGGCCGTTCGTGCTCCTCGCGGTACAGGCCGTTCGTGCTCCTCGCGGTACAGGCCGTTCGTGCTCCTCGCGGTACAGGCCGTTCGTGCTCCTCGCGGTACAGGCCGTTCGTGCTCCTCGCGGTACAGGCCGTTCGTGCTCCTCGCGGTACAGGCCGTTCGTGCTCCTCGCGGTACAGGCCGTTCGTGCTCCTCGCGGTACAGGCCGTTCGTGCTCCTCGCGGTACAGGCCGTTCGTGCTCCTCGCGGTACAGGCCGTTCGTGCTCCTCGCGGTACAGGCCGTTCGTGCTCCTCGCGGTACAGGCCGTTCGTGCTCCTCGCGGTACAGGCCGTTCGTGCTCCTCGCGGTACAGGCCGTTCGTGCTCCTCGCGGTACAGGCCGTTCGTGCTCCTCGCGGTACAGGCCGTTCGTGCTCCTCGCGGTACAGGCCGTTCGTGCTCCTCGCGGTACAGGCCGTTCGTGCTCCTCGCGGTACAGGCCGTTCGTGCTCCTCGCGGTACAGGCCGTTCGTGCTCCTCGCGGTACAGGCCGTTCGTGCTCCTCGCGGTACAGGCTGCTCACACCCTTACATTCTGGTGCTCTGTGTTAATCCTCTACTTTTTAATTTAAAAAAAAATTTTTTTTTGGTCTTTTTGAGACAGAGTCTCCCTGTAGCCCCAGCTGTCCTGGAACTCACTCTGTAGACCAGGCTGGCCTTGAACTCACAAAGATCCACCTGCCTCTGTCTCCCCAGTGCTAGGATTAAAGGCGTGCACCACCACGCCCGGCTTCTACTTTTTATTTCAATGGACAAAATCCCCAGAGCACTTGGCCAGACCCCACTGTGCCACGCACCCCTGGGTTTCAGGGTATGCGTGGTCTGAGGCCATCCTGCCCCCTGTTGGAGAGTGCCACCCATCCTCTCACCTCCATAGCCCACGGTCCTTACCTTCCAGGATGTCCCATCTGAGCCCCAATGATTCAAGTCCGAGGTGTGTTCCCAGCCCTGGATGGAGGGGTTAGAGTCCAGCCCAGGGTATCCCTGCCTCCCCTGCCAGGCCCCAGCCTGAAGTCCTCCTTTCAGGAGTATTTTCCCCACATTCCCCAAGGCAGCTTCAGAGAGAGAGAGAGAGAGAGAGAGAGGCACGTTGCCTCCTTTTCATTTACATGGGGATTACTGGAGACCAGAGAAGTGCTTTAAAATGATATAACGTCTCTGCACCTCATCAAACCCTTCCCCTTCCACCAATTTCTGCCTGATTTACAGTTAATATTGCTCACTCCCATCACCCTGCCAGAGAAGTGGTGATTATTTCTCCATTGCCATAAAGAATGTAAAGGAGATGGGAAAATCAGGTGAATTCAGAGAAAGTTTAGTACAAAAAAAAAAGTACTGGGGGGAGGGGGTGTCAGGAAAGACGATATAATAGCAGCAAAAGACTTCCTGGAACAAATTTCAGAGTCAAGCGATTCCTCCGGGGCTGGAGTGCAGGCTGCTGCCTGCCTTGCCTGGCACGAATAGGAGGACAAAGTGAGCAGAAAGCCTGGCTAGATAAGAGGACCTAAGCAGGCCTAGGAAGAGCCAGCTCACTCTGAGAGAAGGTGAGACCTGCCTTTCCTTCCCTGGCCCCCAGAAGACAGGACAGCCTAATGCAGAAACACTCAAGCTTCACAGTCTTTTAGATAAGGAGGAATGATTCTAAATTTGGGGTTCTGGTTAGGGGCTTATTTATTCTGCTTGATTTAATTGAACCCTAAAAACTCTTTTTATTTGTGTATTTGGTGTTGCTGTAGATAGATACATAGATACATAGATACATAGATACATAGATAGAGATGGATAGATAGGGATGGATGGATAGATAGAGATGGATGGATATATAGATAGATGATAGATAGATAGAGATGGATGGATAGATAGATAAAATATGGATAGATAGATAGATAGATCAGATAGATAGATAGATAGATAGATAGATAGATAGATAGATAGATATTAAGGCAGGGTCTCACTAGAGAGGTTCTCTATGTCTCGGGTTCTCTGTGTCTCACTAGTCCTGAGGTTTGGGCCTCCCAGGAACCCCACAGATGGCCAGAGCAGGGAGGCCCATTCCCATTCATAGATGAAGCCAGAGCCCAGGGTCTCAGAAGCCAAAGGGCAAGGCCAGCATCTGTGCTGTACCTCTCTGCGCTCCTGGAGCAGTCAGGGGCTAGCTCCGGAGGGGCCACCATGAGTCAAGTGCCATGGTGAAGGCTGGCATACATTCATGGGTTTTATGCTCTGAAAGCCCTGGGAGGCCCATGCCGAGACACACGGGAAATAATTCACTTGAGATCACACAGCGGGGGTGTGACGAGTTCAAGTCTTTATCGCTATGCTGTGTAACATGTAAGTCTCATTTGGAAAAGGAGGGAAAAGGAGGGAAAGGGAGGGACAAGATGGGTACGTGAACAGTGTGCTGCTTGTGGATTTGTATCCAATGCATGTGCGGGTATGAACATGCATGTACACACTTGGACATGCACACAGGCCCCTGTCCCTGCCTCCTCCATTGTCTCAAAGCAAATCTCAAGTTCAGCATATTTATTTTATTCTGTGTGTTTGAAAGTTTTACATGATAGAAACAACAATGTGGGGTTGATGGCATGTCCCTCGTGGCTCGGTTGTAAAGCAACGGGAATGGTCCTAGCCCTGTCACTGTGGGAAGGTCCCCCTAAATAAAACAACCGCATCTGCATCCACCATACGGAGGGTTAAACATGGATATGCTTCAAGAAGTGGCATTAACCCAATTAAAGGCAAGCAAGCCACAGGATGAAAATTCTCGACTGGAAGGGTTCATCTTGTTATAGACTCAGAGCTCTGACAATTCACTAAGATAAACACTAATGATTCAATTACAAAATGGGAAAATCGCATCATTCAGGAAAGATTAGACACAATACTCAACAGAGACATGAGAAGCGATTCCACCTCACTAGTCATCAAAGGTATAGAAATTAAGACAAAATAGCACCTAAGATGTTAGAAGTGGTGATGCCTAGTGGTTGCCAAGGTGAAGCAACATCGCCCCTGGTGCTGTGGTCGGCCCTGTAAATTGGTGTCACTTAACTCTCTTTTGGAAACCAGCTTGGGATTATGTATTGAAAAATTAGAATGCAAGCAATGGTTACATATCAAAATCCTTAAAAAAAAAACCAAAGTAAAAATAAAACACAAAATTACCCCCTCAAAACTCCAGAAAAGCACCCCATATCTTTTGGGGCTAGGATTCTGTCTCTAGGAAAGTCTCAGAAATTCAGGCAAAAATGTATGCACTGTAACATTCATTATTTAGCACTGGAAAAACATTTTTAAGGAGATAATCTAAATATTCCACAGTAACAGTGCTTAAATTAACTGTGGTATATCTATATAACATTCCATAGCCACTAATAATGATATTTTCTAGGAATTTTTAATGACACAGGAAACTATACTGTTAATGTGAAAGACAGGGTAGAGAACTGTATGACATCATGCTGCTGTATAATCCCAATTATGTAAATAAATAAATAAATAAATATACACCCTCAGAAGGATGCTCAGCAAGGCAGAACAAACATTTCATCAAGCTTCTGCATTTTTTAGTAGCTGTTAGAGTATGTGTAACTTCCTACCAGTCGTGGGTTAAAGACAGAAGTCACCTTGGAAAATGTTTCTTAATTTTTGAGGTTCTTTTTAAAAAAGACAATCTTATGTGTGCGTATATGAGTGTATGATGTGTATATAGGTGCGTGTTCATGTGTGTGACTATGGGTGCTTAAGTACCAATGGTGTATATGATGTGTGTATATGTGCCTGTTCATGTGTGTGACTATGGGTGCATAAGTACCAATGGTGTGTATGATGTGTATATATGTGCCTGTTCATGTGTGTGAGGATGGGTGCATAAGTGCCAGTGATGTACTTGTGAAGGTCAGAGGGCAATCTCAGGTGTGTCCTTCCATACATTCTAGCTTCTTTGAGAAAGGATACCTTATTGTTTCCCACCATGGCTGCCAGGCAATTGACCTGCAAGTTCCTAGGGATTCTTTGTCCCATTTCTTGCTTAAAGAGAGATCGGTAGAAGCAAAGAGATGAGTTTCATGGGCATGTTGAGGAAAGCACTGCCGGTGGTGGGGGCAGCAAGGACCTGGATGTGGGCACATTTGAGCTAGGTGAAGAGTAAAAGGGTGGCTGGCAAGAGCAGAAGAGAGGGACAAGGGAGGGGGAGCAGAGGGGGGAGCCTGAGGAAAGAGGGATTGGATTGAGTAGACCATGTTAAGCACTTTAAGTTGTTGTTGTTGTTGTTGTTGTTTTAAGAATGCTTTTTATTGGCTAGAGAGATGACTCAGCAGTTAAGAGCACTGGCTGCTCTTGCAGAAGATCCAGGTTTGATTCCCAGCACCCACGTGGCAGTTCACATTTGTCTGTAACTCCAGTCCCAGGGGATCTGGCATCCTCTTCTGACCTCCACAGGCATCACATGACATGGGTGCACTTACATAATGCTGGCAATACATTCATGCACATAAAAATAGTAAATAAAATATTAAAAAGAATGCTTTTTATTTACTCTTTGGCATTTCATACATGTATACAATATACCTCAATAATATCCACCCACACGCCCCCTCTCACTTCCCTAGGCACCCCCTCACAGGTCCTACCGCACCTTCATGCAGCCCTTCTCCTTCTTTTCCTCCTCCTCCTCCTCCTCCTCCTCCTCCTCCTTCTCCCTCTCCTTCTCCCTCTCCTTTTCCTTCTTCTTTTCTTCTGGCATGCTGCAGCAACTCTAGGTAATAAGGCATCCATACTGGCAGAGAGACCACTGAGTTATCCCTTTCATTGCTGAGAGATGTTCAGCTGTTCAACAATGGCCAATAAATAAATGGCCTTTTTTCTGAAACATATCTGAGAGACCAGAAAAGGAGGCTTGAAAATGAGTCCCTAAATTGCAATACCATCCTGTCTGAGGAAGGACAAATAGAATGAAATTCTTTATGTGCAATATTTTATAGCTTTATAGAAAAAGGAAGATCTTCAAAAGAAATATAAATAAAGTGAAATAAAGGTTTTATTAAAACTTATTAAAATAAACCTTTTAAATAGGGATTTTATTAAATAAACTTTTATTAAAACTGGAAATAACTTCCCAAAGTTTGAAAGAATGACCCACTCTTCTCTGGGCTGTCAAGCGATGTAAGTCCCAGTGTGTCTCGGATTCCTGCTGAGCAATAGTATAGATCCCCTCCCATAACTACCAGAGCCTAAACTCCTCTAGAGACGGCTTCTCCCAGACACTGTACATAGAGCCTTTTATGACTGTAAATTTATTTATATATTATTTATATATTATCTATTTATATTTTATGAGTATGAGTGTTATGCCTGTTACACATGACATGTGTGTCCATGTCATGCAGTCCCCACAGAGGCATTGGAACTCCATCGGAGCTATGGATAGTTTTCAGCCACCATGTGGGTGCTGGAAACTGAACCTGGATCTTCTGCAAGAGTAGTCAGTGCTCTTACCATTGAGCCATCTCTGCAGTCTGACCCAGTGATGAACTTCTTATTTCCTAACAGTATCACTTAGACCAGTTATAAACCATGAAGGAATTTTTCTTGTCCTACATGTTTCAAATGGAATAGGGCACCAAGTTTCTGTACACACTCACATGAGGAACTACATGGGGAAAGGGCTAAGGAAAGGGCCACTGCTAAGCCATTGCTTCCTCTTCATCTGAGACAAAGACCTGGCAGGCTTTTTCTTCCACTGGCAAGGTTCCCTTCTAGTTGACAAGTACAGAGTAGGCCAGTCCTAGACATTTCTCAGCTTAGAGCTGAGATATGTTAGAGCTGATAGGCCCACAGCCCTGTCTCCTTCGTTTAAGTTGGTCAGTCCCAAATTAGGACATGGTAACCTGTCCTTTACCACTAAGAACACTTAAAAGAGCCAGGCCCTCTTAGGGACTCTGGATTCCCACTGCTGAATANCTTTCTTTCTAACCCTTTTTCTTTTATTGAACACTGGGAGGGTCTCAGATACTACTTCGGGTTGTACTTTGCTAACACTAATCATGAGTTTAGACTATTAGGCTTCCTGTACTTAGGTTCTTTGTAAAATAGCAACCTGAATACTTCCTAGCTCAGGACACGTTAGGTATTGATATATTTCGGCAGGAGGGGCCCTCTGTGTTCCCAGCACAGGGTCACCCCCATTTATCTTCAGCCCGTTACCGTGGTGCTGGAGCCCTCTGATTCCTTTTGGGGAGGTTCTGTCTTGGGCACCCTCATCCCTTGTTCCCTGACCCTGGCCCTCAAAAAAGGAAGTTTCCAAATTGCTAATCATCCTAATAATCTCTATGCTGGGCTTCCTTATCTATCCCCCAAACTGCTTCAAGGCATTTTCCCAAGGGACATGGTTCACAGCCATTAAGACAGTAAGTACTTTTCAATTAGCCCCTCAGGTCTTGCCAGAGCTAATTCTCATGGGAGCCAGGCCTCTCCCGAGGCCGGTTGGGCAGCCAGTTGCTGAGTCTGGAGCGTAGACAAGCCTTGAAGGAGAAGCACCTCAGCAGGCCCCTCTGCTTCCTGAGCCCAGCATCCCCGACGCTCCACCTTCCAGCTCTGCATCCGTGCTTCCTCAAGGAGATCTTGAATATTTATCATATATTAGGTGAAAAAAGAAATGGAACAGGAGGAAATTGTGTTATTGCATATGAAATTTGCCCGAAAAGTTTCCACTCTTCTTCCAGTTGGAAAGTAGTTTTGATTTGAAATATGAAGTCCTCTCCGACTTATTATCTCAGAGACAAGAATGGGAAATGATGCTCCCCCAGGTTTCAGGTGGCGCTGCCGGAGGTGGTGGGTGGTTAAGGGCACCAAGAATTGTCTGTAGAAATTGTCCCTTGCACATCAAAATTGCAAATTTCTTTTTGCTTCTCTTATTTGCTTCCCCCACTGAAATTTGCCCGTAACTAACAGGCAAGCGGGGGGCAGAAAGGAGAACCTAGTAGACGACAGCAGAAGATGCTCTGTCTCCCAGAGCAGACAGGCTAGCGCAGGACCACACTGGGCCTTGGCAGCGTCTCCTCCATTCAGCATCAACTGGAGGCTGGAAGGAACCTCTTGGGTCACAGAAGATACCCTCTGTGGCAGATGGTCTATGCTTTTCTGTGTCAGCTTCCTTTGAGACTTGGAAGACAGCAGCGAACCCACTCCCCACACGGATTCTGTACCGGAAACCACCGGTTCACACCTGCCTACGCACAGCCTTTGATGACTGCGGTAGTTTGAATGAGAACTGTCCGTCATAGGCTCAAGTATTTGAACACTTGTTATATGGTCCCCAGTTGGTGGTGCTGTTTGCGGAGGTTGTGAGTTCTGTAGGAGGGGGCGCCTTGGTCATTGGGTAGGCTTTAAGAGGCTATAGCCTGGCTGGAGAGATGGCTCAGCGGTTAACAGCTCCAACTGCTCTTGAGGGGGACCTGGGTTCGATTCCCAGCACCCACATGGCCGGTGAGAACTGTCTTTTTTTTTTTTTTTTTTTTTTTTTTTTTGCCCCATGGGGCCGGGTGAGTGAATGGTGTTGGTTTGTATGTAGTTATTAAGGTGTATGTTCGTTGTTTATTTAGTAGTTCTGGATGTGACGGTTTTCTGAGAACATGCCGGTTCATTGGACGTGGCGTGCGTGATCGCGGCGTGGATCGGTGCTGTGTTATTGAGGTCGGTTAGCAGGCGCCTGGCGAGGTGTATGGACGCGCCGTCGTACTGGTGTGAAGGAAATGGCTCCGCGGCCTTTGAGAGCTCGTACAGAATTATGTATGCTGCCTCTGCCTCCTGGAGTGGACTAGGTGATTAAAGAGAGCCGGTACGCGCACGCGGCTTTGTGTTAACCGTCCCACCGAGACTGTTCTTAAGCTCCGGGTGTGGTGGTGCACGCCTTTATTCTAGCACGCAGGAGGCAGAGAGGCAGGCAAATATTCCTGTGAGTTTCAAGGCCAGCCTGGTCTAAGAGTGAGTCCCAGGCGCAGCTGGCCGGATGATAACGCGGATACCGCTGTTTCAAGGAATAACCAATTCAAACTCTTATAATTACGCGATCATCAGTCACGACTATCTATTATAATATGAATATTCGATCATAAAAAGAATAGAGCGGAAAGAAATCAGCTCATGAGATTCGTATTATGACCAAATCGGCAACCCAGGGTAGTAAAAAAAAAAAGAGGTCCCTGGACCTCAATCCCAACCTTCCTGGTTACTCTCTCCTGCTTTTGATGTGGTTTCGCTGTTGAATGATCGTGAGCTCCTCAGGCTCTCGCTGGCCGTCTGCTGCATGCGCCAGCCGCATGCTGCACATAATTTACGATGATGGGGACTCCTTGAATCTCTAGAAGCTAGACTGGCCCAAGATAAACCTGTGTCTTCTTCTAAGATCGCTTGTGCCATGGTGGTGTTTAATCATAGCAACAAAAAAGTAAACTAATGCAGATGAGAGTATCTGTAGAACCGTATGAAATTTTAAACATCGCAAAGCTATATACAGCCAGCGTGTGAATGAATCATCCACACATGTAATCCTAGCATTTGGAGGCTGAGGCAGGAAGGTCCAATCTTTAAGCCTATGCCGGGCTAGCGTAGTGAAAGTCATTTGAGCTGTGGCATGGTGGTGAAAGCCTGCTCAAATCGCTCAGCACTCAGGAGGTAGATGGCACGCAGAATCTCTGTGAGTTTCCATAGGCCAGCCTGGTCTACCATAGTGTAGTTTCCAGGAACCGCTGGGGCTATATGGGAGACCCTGTTCATAAAAGATATAAATGAGAACGAAAAAGAAAAAAAAAAAGAAGAAGAGGAGGGAGGAGGAAGGAGGAAGACAAGAAACCAATAATTAACATAAGCCATCTTTGCAAAAGAGATGTTATTATTTTTCATGTGCCATGGTGTAATGTGTCTCTGCTCTTATATGGTGCATCTCATGTGCATGCATGTTCTTTCATGTTAGGGTCAGAATAGGGCATGTTTGTTAGTCCCTCCAGTTTACTATGAGGTTAACTAGGTGACTGTTGAAACCAAATCGATGTTGGTTCTGAGACTGAACTTTTCTAGAAGCTAAGGTATACAGTATTCATTCTTCTTTTTAATATCTTTTTTTAAATGTTTTTAATATCTTTAAAAATTCGTTATTTTTTATAATATGTATAGATGTGTACTGGTCTGCATGTTAGTGGTTGTGCACTACCGCTTTATTACCCGCATCGTTGCTATATGCTTGGTGGTCTAGGATAAGAGGTGTGTCGGATGTCCGCCCGGAACTGGTAGTTCTCCTGGATGTTGTGATGATGCTGAATGGAGAAAGATGGTGTCCGTTGTTCCCAAAAGCTCGCCAGTGGTGGGATCGGTACTGGGGATCGAACCGATGTCCCACGCAAGAGGAAGTTTGGCACTCTCTAGACTGCTAGTTATCTCTCCAGCCGCCTAGTAGCAAGTTTTCTTAACCATCGACAGCCAACTCTCCAGCCATCAAGCCCATTTACTGAGTGTGTGAAATGACGCATATGCTTGATTTCCAATTTAGGGTGCTTAATACATGGACTACCCTGGCGTACTGCTAGCTAGAGTGTCCTTATTGTGGATTGTATATCTTGAGGCGTGGATCTTCCGAGTGCAGATATCCACTTATTTCCTCATCAGTTTATTACGACCAAGCAACACTTCCAACCTGAGGCCCAGAACCTTTAAGTTATTTATTAAAATCTGCCTAGTGGTGACAAGGGTCGTGTCTGACTTCCTTTGGCTTTTTCCTCTTCAAGTTCCTGTTACGGGTGTTCTTGTATCATCTCGCAGCATCTTTCAAAGTCTGGGTTGCTCTGGCCCTCAGAATGTCTTCACTTGACAGGAAGCTCCCACTTGCTCTCAGTCTTAGCCTGTCCTCTGTGGAAATACAAACCCGGNAGGGTATCCCTTTCATCCCAGCTGGCCTGGAACTCACTCTGTAGACCAGGCTGGCCTTGAACTCACAGATATTTGCCTGCCTCTGCCTCCTGAGTGCTAGGATTAAAGGCGTACGCCACCACGCCCAGCGAGAACTGTCTTTAAGCCGGGTGTTGGTGGTGCACGCCTTTAATCCTAGCACTCAGGAGGCAGAGGCAGGCAAATATCTGTGAGTTCAAGGCCAGCCTGGTCTACAGAGTGAGTCCCAGGCCAGCTGGGATGAAAGGGATACCCTGTTTCAAAAATACCAATAAATAAATAAATAATTAAATAAATAATTAAATAAATATTCATTATAAAAAGATATAAGAAAAAATCATCATATTCCTAATTTAAATGACCAAATCCAACCAGGTTAAAAAAAAAAAAGAGGTCCTGGCCTCATCCCACCTCCTGGTTATCTCTCTGCTTTGTGTTTCCTGTTGAAGATGTGAGCTCTCAGCCTCTGGCCTCTGCTGCCATGCCAGCATGCTGCATGAATCTTCACCATGATGGACTCTTATCTCTGGAACTACTGGCCCAAATAAACCCTTTCTTCTATAAGTCACTTTTGGCCATGGTGTTTAATCATAGCAACAAAAAGTAACTAATGCAATGAGATTTGTAGAACCCTTAAATTTAACACTGCAAAGCTTATATAAGCCAGGTGTGATGATACACACATGTAATCCTAGCATTTGGAGGCTGAGGCAGGAGGATCACAAATTTAAGGCTAGCCTGGGCTATGTAGTGAAAGTCTATTTAGCTGGGCATGGTGGTGAATGCCTGTAATCCCAGCACTCAGGAGGTAGAGGCAGGCAGATCTCTGTGAGTTCAAGGCCAGCCTGGTCTACATAGTGAGTTCCAGGACAGCTGGGGCTATAGGGAGACCCTGTCTCAAAAAGATAATGATGATAATGATGACGATAAGAAGAAGAAGGAGGAGGAGGAGGAGACAAAACCATAACAATAAGCCTATCTTCAAAAGATTTATTATTTTTATGTGCCTATGTGTATGCCTGCTTATATGTGTGCACCATGTGCATGCAGTTCTTTCAGAGGTCAGTAAAGGGCATTGAGTCCCCCAGACATGAGGTTACAGGTGACTGTGAACCATGATGTTGGTTCTGAGAACTGAACTTCTAGAGCAGCAAGTATTCTTTTCTTTTTAATATTTTTTAAATGTTTTTAATATTTTTAAAATTTATTTTTATGTGTATGAATGTACTGTCTGCATGTAGGTTTGTGCACCTGCATCGTGCAATGCTGTGGAGGTCAGAAGAGGGTGTCGGATTCCGCTGGAACTGGAGTTCTCCTGGAATTGGAGTTATAGATGATTCTTAGCCGCCATGTGGGTACTGGGGATCGAACCCGGGTCCTCTGCAAGAGGAGTCGGCACTCTTAACTGCTAGATTATCTCTCCAGCCCCAACAGCAAGTATTCTTAACCACTGAGCCAACTCTCCAGCCTCAAGCCCCATTTACTGAGTGTCATGAAATGAACGAATGCATTTGAATGTAAAGGTGCTTAACATGGCTCCTGGCACGTAGTGAGTGTCTTATTGGTTGTAATTCTTATGCTGTCTTGATGCAGTACCATTATTCCCCATAGTATAGACAAGACACCTGAGGCCCAGAACCTTTTAAGTTATTTATTAAAAGTTGCCTAGTGGTGACAAGGGTCTGTCTGACCCTTGGCTTTTCCTCTTCAAGTTCCTGTTACGGGTGGTTCTTGTTCATCTCCAGCATCTTTCAAAGTCTGGGTTGCTCTGGCCCTCAGAATGTCTTCACTTGACAGGAAGCTCCCACTTGCTCTCAGTCTTAGCCTGTCCTCTGTGGAAACACAAACCCGGTGCTCCCATGTTGCTATAATGACCCCACAGAGACTGGAAACTAACCAGGCTCTTTTGGGGGCAGTCCTGGCCGCTGCACTGTGAGGCTCACTCAAGTTTACGTAGCTTGAAGAAGGTAAAGGAAGGATTTGAACAGGGTACACTGGTGTCCCAGGCCGCTGCAGCAAATGGCCACCACCAGGATGCTATAACCCTACAGAAACATGCCCTTTAATATTCTGGGATACTGAGAGTTCAGGTCAAGATGGCACAGGGATGGTTTTCCCTGGAGACTCTGAGATCTGCTCCCTGTCCTTTCTGTCTTCTGAGACTGGCAACCTTGTTTGGCCCGTGTCTGCATCACTCTAGCCTCTGCTCTGTCTTCACATTGCCTTCTCCTCTGTGTGTCTGTCTTCTCTTCTTTTGATGACATTTGTCACTGGTTTTAGGACCCATCCCAACAACCCAGGATGAACTTACCTGTGGATCCTTAAGGACATCTGTGAAGACCTTTCTCCAAATAAAGGAACATTTGCAGATTCCCAGGGGACTAGGTTTTTGGTTGGGGCTTTGGTATTCTTGGCAGGGGGCATCATTTTACCTATTACCCTGGGCTGGGTCTGGGAGTGACCACACTATACACTAATTAACAAATCCCACACTGCTGTACCATGGACTGGAGGTGATCTACAAATATGTTTGATTTGGTCTAAGAAGTTTTTAGGAACAATATGAATCTGAATTGATCACAATGACTTTGTTAACAGGTGCTGGCTGCTGTCTCAATGCCAAAGTTTAAAAGAGTCATTGGATGAGACATGAGAACTTTCAGATTGAACTGCATGTTTATGCATATATTTCTGTTATTATATGTATGCTTGTTCCTACTCTGTATTGCATGTGGAATGGTCATAAGCTACCTAACACCAACAAGGTAGCATCCAGATGGAAAAACAGCAGGACAGAGAGGCAATACAATGAGAAAGAAACACAATGTTATGGCATGTGGTTAGTTTTTGTCCACTTGACCTACACTGGTGTCTCCTAGGAAGAACGAACCTCAGTTGAGGAATCTCCTCCATCAGATCGTCCTGTGGGCGTGTCTGCCCCTGTGGGCATGTCTGCAAGGCATTTTCTTGATGATAATTGATGTACATGGGTCCAGCCCACTGTGGATGGTGCCATGACTGAGCAGGGGGTTCTGAGCTGTGTAAGGAAGGTAGCTGAGCAAACCAGTAAGCATTCCTCTAGGTTCTGGGCTTATGTTCCAGCCTCCAGGATCCTGCCCTGTTTGAGTTCCTGCCTTGGGCTCCCTCAGTGATGGACTGTCACTTGAAAGGCTATGATACAGTAAACCTTTTCTTCCCCAAGTTGCTTTTGGTCAGCAACAACAATCAAACTAGAATATATGGGTTTGGTCTGGAACATCCCCCAGAACCTCATGTATTGAGTGATCCCTAGAGTAACAGTGTTCTGAGGTACAACCATTAAGAGATGATTGGATTCTGAGGGCTCTGAGGCCATCATTGATGAGTCCTAGCTTGATGGGCTGTTCAGAGGTAAGACCTGGGTGGAGGAAGCAGGTCACTGGGGTGTGGACATTGAAGGTGTGAATTTTATTTTATTTCATTTTTGTTCTTTTTTAAGACAGGGTCTCCCTAGACCCTGGCCTGGAACTCACTATATAGACCAGGCTGACCTTGAACTCCCAGAGATCCACCTGCCTCTACCTCCCCAATGCTGGGATTAAAGGCTTGTGCTACCACACCTAACTGAAGGGTATATTTTATCTCTTGTTCTTTTCCACTGTCTCTGCTCTCTGGCCACCCTGAAGAGAGCATCCTCTTCTACCACATACTCCTTGCCTTGCCTCAGGCCATAAGTAATGGAGTCAGCTGACTTTGGACTAGAATTACAAACCCCAAACCCCTCTCCTTTAAGTTGATTTCTCTCAAGTATTTTATCATAACAACGGAAAGCTGAAGATTTTGCTTTTATTCTGTTTGACAGTTTAAATGGATTAAAAACTTCAATAAGTTGTGGTCTAAATAATGATTCATAAGATATATTATGTGTATATGCATATATATATATATATATATATGTACTTGTATATTTGCCTTCTATATGAAACACAGAGAGACAGGGAGAGCTATAGAGAGAACTTCTCTGATACCATTTTCTTTTAAGTGTCCAAAGACCAGAAATGACCAGATATAAGTTTACAAATTAAACCTCAAATAAACCTCCCCCTCAAATAAAAATAGTATAAATACCGCTTTTAGGTCATAATTCATTAAGTTAGAAAATAGTCACAAAATTAGAAAATTAAAACTCCTGCTGCTTGAGGCTGGCAGAAGAGAGGCGGTGGGAAAGACCTAGAAATGCCAGAGGGAAAAACTGAGGCTGAAAATCAGTGAACACAAATGAAGGGGCTGGGAAGATAAGTCAGTCAGTAGAGTGTTTGCTTTGTTAGCAGGATGACCCGAGTTTGATCCCCACAACCCATGTTAAAAGAAGCCAGGGCAGGGTGGCCTGGTATTGTAATCCTGGTGCTAGGGAGGCAGAGGCAGGCAGATCTCCAGGGCTCATTGCCTAGACAGCTACCCCACTTGGCAAGTCCCAGGCTAGTAGGACAGTAGGAGATCCTGTCTCAAAAGAAGAAGGTGGACAGAGTCTGACAAAAGACATCCAATCGTATCCTCTTGTTTCTGTGCACACACACACACACACACACACACACACACACACACACACACACATACACACACACGAATGAGAACAATGTATATTTTTTGAACCTAGTTTAACTCATGTTGGTGTTGATCCCCATGTAAAGTAGTTAGAGTGTGGAAATTCAACATGACAATGTGACTAGGGTGTTTAAGAGATGAACAGAACTACATGTCAATATCAGGATGATGGGCCTGGTGGCTCTCCCACCCACTGTTCTGTGTGTGTGTGTGTGTGTGTGTGTGTGTGTGTGAGTGCAGGTCATGTGTACATATGTATGGAGGCCAAAGGACAAGCTCAGGTGTCTTTCTTTAGGCTTTCTACCTTTGAAAAAACTAGCCCGGAACATGCCAAATAGTCTCTCGGCTGGTCAGAGAGCACCAGGATTCTGCCTCTCGCAACCTACCCAGTGCAGAGATTGCAAGTGTGCACCACCACACACCACTCTTGGTTCTCTCATTCTTTCTTTCTTTCTTTCTTTCTTTCTTTCTTTCTTTCTTTCTTTCTTTCTTTCTTTCTTTCTTTCTTTTTTCATTCTCTCTTTTCTTGGTTTTTTTGAGACAGGATCTCTCTGTAGCCCCAGCTGGCCTAGAACTGACTATGTAGACCAGGCTGGCTTTGAACTCACAGAGATCCACCTGCCTCTGCCTCCCAAGTGGTGGGATTAAAGGAGTGTGCCTTTAATGTAAGTTCTGAGGATCAAACTCAGGTCCTTGTGCTTGCAAGGCAAGGACTTTACTGATGGAGCTGTCTCCTCAGTCCTAGGCCTGGTGGCTTTCTAAGAAAGGAGAGACCAGACATACAGAGTTACACATATGCAATCCTTGCCACTTGTCACGTGGCACCCTCTGTTGCTCAAGGATTCTGCTAGCAAGAAGGGCCATCACCAGATGTGGCCTCTTAACCCTGAACCAGAATTGCGTGCCAGAATAAACCTTCTTTATAACTTACTTAGTCTGTGCTCTTGTGTTATTCACAACAGAAAATGGACTAAAGGCCCAATTTAAAAGAGATTAAGCAAAATATACTCCAAAAGGCCTAAAGAAAGCAAAGGAAAGGATTACTAACATTCAGAGCATTACTTAATGAATTAGAAAATAGACTAAGCATGTAATAAAATCCAGAAGACCTTTTAAAAGACAACAGTAAAATTGTGTCTCAGCCTCGCCAAGAACTCTTTTAGAAGGGAAATATGTGGAAATAAGTAATAAAGAAGAATTAGTACAGAGACAAAATTAATCATGGAAGCTATTTACTCAATTCCAAAAAAAAAATTTAAAGCTAAAATGATCATCGAAGTTTAAAAGATAATCTACTTTCAAAATGAATCCAAAAGATATAAAACATTCTAAGTGTCCTAATAGTCATGGAAACATGGGGATATTTGTCAAATACTGTTTTCTCCCAAAGCACCAGGCTTTGCAGTTCCCAGAGGCTTCTCAGCTTTAGAGAATAGTCCTAGTATTCCCTTATTACCTATTTCACGCTGGAACATTAATAAGAAGGGGAAAATCCAAAGTATTTTAATAAACCAAGTCCTAGGAAAGACTGAACCTCAGAAGAAATGCCAGACTAATTTCTCTCACAAATATCTATTTTAAATTTCTAAATAAAAAAATTATCAATAATATTAGAGACATTTAAAATGTAATAAATCATAACCAAGTAAAATTTATTTTAAGAATGCAAGGATGGTTTAACAATGAGAAGCCAATTAAACCAGACAGTGGCACGTGCTTGTAATTCCACTACTCCAAGTGGGAGGTAGAGGCAAGAGGGTCAGGAGTCCAGGGCCATCTGGCTACATACCAAGGCCAGTCTGGGGTATAGGAGACCCTGTCAAGAAAGAAAGAAGGAAAGAAAGAAGAAAGAAAGAAAGAAAGAAAGAAAGAAGAAAGGAAGGAAGAAAGAAAAGAAAGAAAAGAGAGAAAGAAAGAGGGAAAGAAAGAAAGAGAGAGAGAAAGGGAAGGGAGAGAAGGAAAGAAGGAAGGAAGGGAGGGAGGGAGGGAAGGGAGGGAGGGAGGGAGGGAGGGAAACCAATGAAAATAAACATGATTCAAGCTGGGCATGGTAACATGCTTTTTATCCTAGAACTCAGAAGGAAGAGGCAGATGGACTTCTCTGAGTTTGAGGCTAGCCTGGTCTATGTAGTGAGTTCCAGGCCAGCTGGGGATACAGAGAGACTCTGGCTCAAAAAAGACCAAGGAAAGAAAGAAAGAAAGAAAGAAAGAAAGAAAGAAAGAAAGGAAGGAAGGAAGGAAGGAAGGAAGGAAGGAAGGAAGGAAGGAAGGAAGGAAGGAAGAAAGAACCAACCAAGCATGGTGTGTCTCAAAAACCAATCAAACAAAAATTAAGTTAAATTATGGGATTGGAGGGATGGCTCAGCCATTAAGAGCACCTGCTGTTCTTGCAGAGAATCTGAGTTCAGCACTCATATAGTGGCTAACAGCTGCTTATAACTCCAATTCCAGGGAATCCAACATCCTCTTCTGGCTTCTGTAAGCATTGTAAATGTGGATGCACTTACATACATGCAGGCAAAACACTCATACATATAAAATAAAAATAAGCCGGGCGTGGTGGCGCATGCCTTTAATCCTAGCACTTGGGAGGTAGAGGTAGGTGGATCTCTGTGAGTTCAAGGCCAGCCTGGTCTATACAGTGAGTTCCAGGTCAGCTGGGGCTACAGGGAGACCTTGTCTCAAAAATATAAATAAATAAATAAATAAATAAATAAATAAACTTTTTAAATTTTTATTTATTTTTGTATGTGTATGAATATACTGTCTGCATGTAGGTCTGTGCACCCGTGTCATGCAATGCCTCAGACGTCAGAAGAGGGTGTTGGTTTACCCTGGAACTGGAGTTAAAGATGGTTCTCAGCCACCATGTGGGTGCTGGGGATCGAACCCGGGTCCTCTGCAAGAGCAGTCAGTGCTCTTAACCACTAGGCCATCTCTCCAGCCCAAATAAAAACATTAAAATTAAATCGGCATATCAAAAATATAATTTATGAAAAGAAATACTTGCTTCAAAGCAAAGCTGCAAGGAAAAAAAAAAAGAAAATACTTGCTTTTTTAAAAAAAAAAAATGCAACAAAATTGGGGCCAGTGGAACGACTTGATGGATAACAGCAATTGGCACACAGGCTTGAAGATCAGAACACCCGAATTCAATCCCCAGACCCTGGAAGGAGAGAGCTGACTCCTGAAAGTGGTCTTCTAACTTCTACATATGTGCTGTGACAGACAGACAAACAGAGACAGACACATACACACACATACGCAATACAGTAACTTTTTTCTTTTTTTGTTTTTGTTTTTTTCGAAAGAGGGTCTCCTTGTAGCCCAAGCTGTCCTGGAACTCGCTCTGTAGACCAAACATCACAAACATCCGTCTGCCTCTGCCTCCCAAGTGCTAGGATTAAAGACACCCGCCCAGTGCAATACAGTAACTTTTTTTTTTAATTTTTATTTATTTTTGTATATGTATGAATGTATTGTCTGCATGTAGGTTTGTGCACCTGTGTCGTGCAATGCTGCGGAGGTCAGAAGAGGGCGTCGGATTCCCCTGGAACTGGAGTTCTCCTGGAATTGGAGTTACAGACGGCTCTTAGCCGCCATGTGGGTGCTGGGGATTGAACCCGGGTCCTCTGCAAGAGCAGTTGGTGCTCTTAACCGCTAGGCTATCTCTCCAGCCCCACAATAACTTTTAAAAGAATTCAACCAGCAGACAGGGACTGCTTGGGGGAAGGGAGGGGAGCGACAGGAGTGGGGAGGAGGCTGAAAGGAAAGGAGAGGTGAAATGTGGACCCAGTGAAATGATACACATATATGAAAATGTCATGATGAAACCCATTATTTTTTGTGTCAACCCCCAAAATGTACATATAAAGGATGGCCCATTAAAGTGGAAAAAAATCCCTCAAGAAAATAGGAATTGCTGGCTGTTTTCTTAAGATGAAAAAAAATCTATCTCATTTCAAAAGCCCCGCATGCAATTTTGATGGGAAAATTCTAGAATATTTCTTACTGGAGTTAGGAGAATTCCTATTTTCAGCACTATTATTTAATCTTGTACTAGAGGTAGCAGTCAATGAGACCAAATAAGAAGAAATTAGAAGTACAAACATTGTAAAGGGGAAATCACATTACGGTCCTCAGATGACATGATTGTATATTTGGAAAGCATGACAGATATACCTTGGAACTATTGCCAACAACAAGAAAATTCAGTAAGATAGCCGTCTGTGTACAAAGTGAACAGACGGAAACCATTAGCTTATATGTGTGTGTGTGTGTGTGTGTGTGTGTGTGTGTATGTATATAAATGACAACCACTTAGAGATCTAATGAAAGAAGTGAGTGTATTTACAAAATCAGTAGAAAGATAAAGTGCCTAGGAATAAATTTAACAAGAAATGTCCTGGGCATATAGGAAATCTAAAGGAAATATCAAAGTCAAACAAGCAGCACCCTAAACCACCCACCTCTAGCCACGGTGAAAGAATCATGAGCATGTGCACACACACACATGTACACATATGTGCGTGTGCATGTGTGTGCGTGTGTGCGTGCATGTGCGTGAGTGTGTGTATTTATACTATGTAGCCTGGACCTCACTCTGTAAACCAGGCTGGCCTTGAACTCACAGACCCACCTGTCCACCTCGCTCACCTTAAACTTCATTCTCGGGTGAGGAAACTTGACCTCACGTTGATTTCGTTTTCTTCTAAGCTTTTTTTTCCCTCTAAATTATTTTCAAAGCTTAGCATTATTGTTGGGGAAATGCCAATAGCTGCTTTGGAGGGAGATGGGAGACAGGAGTAGATTGGATGATTATGAAATTCATGTAAAAAATAAATGAGTATAATCCTTTTGCAATTTGCTTCTTTTTACTAAAAATTATGTTTTTGAAAGAAATTGGTCCATACAGTTAGACCTCATCTGAAATATTGCATGATGCTGTTCCATTGTATAAAGACACTATAACTTCTTAGTTCTGTTGATGAATTTTCAGATTGTTCCCTGGGTCATAAGATACCTTGAATGGTTTGGGTCATCCTGGGTGTGTGTGAGATGGGAGACAGAGAGATGGGAGGGGCTGGGGAGGAAGGCGGTCTGGAAAGTCAGACCTATACTTAAGGGTTACTTGGGGTTGGGTTTCTTGCAGGTAACTTAAAATTTTTTTAAACCATGACCCCAGCAATTCGTCTGGTGCTTCTTTGAACTGGTAAAAGAAAGCATTCCTTGACTGTTCCGAAGAGCTTTGTATTCTCCCTTGCACAGGCTGGCTGTCTCTGTGAGTAACCACATGCTAGCCTCCAGGTCCTTAGGTCCAAGACCCTGAAGGCTACCAGAGTATGTGTCTCTGCTTTCTGCATTAGCTTTGAGGGTCCTGTAGGACTCCTGGGTCTAGCGCTTATATAAGGTTACCTGTATGTTTCCCTCTTTATCCTATATTGCACTTAGCATTTCCCTGAGGTCCTTCTGTGTCAGCACAGCCCACTGTATTGTACAATGGAAGGCCTTGCTGCCTCCTGTCTTCTTCCCAGCATCTCTGGCATCCTGCTCTGTCAGCCTGCACTGTGTCATCCCAGTGACAGAGGATGGGATCGGCACATGCTGGACCTAGCACCTGGCACAGGACCCATCAGTCCATCTGTATAGAATCCATCATGGGTATCTGGAAGCTCATTGTTGGAAGTGAGCTGGGGTAGAGGAGAGATTAAGTAGTAGGGAGAAACCATAGGAAAATCAGAAGGCCAGCCCAAGGTTGGGATAAGAACCCCGGTGAGTTTTCCCTGCTGGAGTCCTCGGAGACTGCCCTGGATGGGAAGCAGGTTGGTGTAACCAGCAGACAATTCTGGGGGCCGATTTGAGATTTGGTCTTTTTTAAGGTTCTTTTTATTAAAGATGCCAGAGAAAAGACTCAGGGTAATGTATTTAAGTGAAGAGGAGCATGGGAGGCTGTGAGGAGTTGACCAGGCAGCGCCTGAGACAGGGCTTCTTCTCTGGACCTCTGGGGAGACGTAGCTCAGTGAGTGCCTGGGGTCCTGGCCCAGACAGAGCCTTGCTCCAAGACCAGGGCCAAGCTCTGAGTGCTACAACTTACTGGCTTTTTTTTTTTTTTTTTCTTAAGCTCAATAGTGGGAGGGCTGGTAAGGCTCCAGGTATTTAGACAGGCAGGTCCGCAGGGCTTACCAGTGGGTGGGATCGGCCCACAATGGGTGAGTAATGAGGGTGGCTTCTGCCCAGAGCTCCAGCAAGTTACACCCAAGAAATCAGACGTTCAAACCTGCCTGTGAGCCAAGGCTGCCCCCTTGAAGCTGCTATCCTAAAATTCCAGGCCTTTGTCATCAAGGCCAGTGAACTTTCAAGCAAAGTCACCCGGGAAAATGAAGGGGGCAGGTATGACACACACAGAGACACGGCGTTGTGTTTCAGGCAGTGTCTGAGCAGAACTTGGCCCATGTGCCTTTACATATTCTGTCAGGACATGGCCCATGTGGCCCAGATACGGAAAGTGACTGTGCCTGGGATTTGCTATGCAAGCTCCAGGTCACCCAGGGTGCCAGGTGTTTCGGGGTGATGACAGTGCTGAAGAAGCATCACCTCAGCAGCTTAGGGCAGACTGGACCACCCAGTCCTCCTCACTCCGGCACTAGCCCGCCTTCATGGGGGACAGACTGAAGCAGTATGTTGCCTGTGTTCCCAGATATCGTCTGTGCATTAGCAATGGGTAGATGGCAGGGAGTGGTCATCACTCAACCAAATGGCCCATTTTACTGTTTACTTTATATAAGCTGGGAGGACAGGGGACAACCTCTGACATGTTTTAGCCCATGATATCTGAGGGCTGGGACCTGAGCCCCATTAGACTTTGGTGATCTCACTAGAGAGGAATAGACAGGAATGCAGAAGCATCTAGCCAGGGGGTAGGTGCTTGTGTTTCATGAGTGGGACGTGTATGAATGTTACAGAGCCTTGTGAGAAAGAATTCTAAGAGGATTCCTCTCTAACAAAAATGCCTTATTTTATTATTATTTTCTGTCTTTTTGAGTTAGGGTCTCCCTGTAGCCCCAGCTGTCCTAGAACTCAACAAGCAGACCAGGCTGGCCTCAATCTCACAGAGATCCACCTACTTCTGGGACTAAAGGCACGTACCACCCCACCCTGATGATGATGATGATGATAATGATGATTTGAGACAGAGTCTCATTCTGTAGTTCAAGTTCACTTGGACTTGCTCTGTAGAGTGAGCTGGCTGGAATTTATGGCACAGCTCCTGCTTTATTTAACCTCCTGAGTTTACAAGATTACAGGCATGAACTGTCATTCAAAGCACGACAAAAATCACTTGAGATCCAGACAAGGTGGAGGACACCTTTAAACCCAGCACATGGGAAGTAGAGGCAGGTGGATCTCTGTGAGATGGGGGTCAGCTAGATTACAGAGTGAAGTCTAGGCCGGCTGTAGCTACAAGGAGACCTTGTCTCAACAAGACCTATAAATATATATATTTGAAGGGAGCACGGTAACCAAGTAACTTATAGTGGAGCTGGAGAGATGGCTCAGTGGTTAAGAGCATTGGCTGTTGTTGCAGAAGTTCCCTATCCAATTCCCTCCACAGCACATGGTGGCTAACAACCACCAGTAACTCCAGTTCGAGGGGATTGGATGGCCTCTTCTGACCTCCTTGGTTAATTTTACGACAGACAAGACATTCATACACATAAAATAAAAAATAAATAAAATATTAAAGAAAAGAAGTAACATAACATCTCTTCCTAGTTCAACAGTCTAGATATATAAATTCATCCAGGGCTGTACATATGAAAGTTGGGAAGATAAGGTTATTTATATGTTGTAAGACCCTAAGCAAACCAAGAGCAAAGAGATATCACCTGCTGAGCTGGTGGTGCTCTGCAAGCTTGGCGGAAACACGGAGATCTTCAGGATTGTTTATAATGACTGGAAGTACCTGGCAGAGCAGACTAAGAGAAAGCGCTGCATGCAGTAGGGCTGCCAGGTGGAGAGGATGGGGGCCTCAGTGCAGCCACCCGTTCTGGCTGATGTGGAGGAGCCACAGGGAAGTGCTGATAGGTTTAGACAATGTCAGTTTCTCATCAGGACTCAGAGGAGAGCAAGATCCCCCAAGACCCGGATCATCTTGAGGAGATGGAATTGAAATAATTGTTTGTTGGAAAGTGTTCATCTTTTTGTCCTCGCTAGAGTATGGCTTCCTGGAAAGGTGTGAGTGTTTACCAGAGACTTGGACTATAAGGAACAAAGGCTTTGAGGAGCCTGGGGTGACCAAAGTTACTCAACAGCCATTACTAAGCTTCCCCGATTTATCTGGCAGCTGTAAGGCCTCCTGACAGCAAGGGGGCAGCAAAGAGCAGTCTCAGGTCACCGAGGGAGGACAGAGATCAATCCAGGGACCCAGACAGAGAAAAATGGGGAAGCATATAGGCAGACATTGAAGACCAAAGGGAATGAGGGAAGCAGCAACCTAAGTGCCTTTGGGAACCTCTAAGAATCCCTTCTACACACTGATCAGCTGCTTGGAAGGACTGAGGGCATGCTAAGCCAAGAGGATTCTGGGAAAAAATATCTGGGTTTTTTTTTTTTTTTTTGGTCTTTTCGAGACAGGGTCTCCCTGAAGCCCAAGCTGACCTGGTACTCACTCTGTAGACCAGGCTGGCCTTGAACTCACAAAGATCTGCCTGTCTCTGCCTCCTGAGTGCTAGGATTAAAGGCGTGCGCCACCACACCCGGCTGATCTGTGGTCTTAACCTACCATGTATCAAAAACTGAACCCTAACCCCTGGAAGCTTCTCTCCCAGTGTAGAAGAAAATATCCAAGTCCCAGCTTAGAAGCCAGCCAGGGTGGTGCATGCCTTTAATCCCAGTACTGGGGAGGTACAGGGAGACTCCGTCTCAAAAAGAAAAAAAACAAAACAAAACAAAACAAAAAAACCTGGCTGCTCCTCTCTCCTTTGATAGATAATTTAGCACAGGGATTCTCAGTTAGGGCCAACCACTCTCCCCAGGGGATGTCTGCCACTGCCTGGACTTTTTGATTATTACAACTTGGGTGGAGGGTGTTTCTGACATGTATAGCAACTGATACAGCTCAGCAGAAATTATTGTTGGCCATGTGACAATGTGCAGGGTAGCCATCAGGACTTGAATTACCTGCCTTCAAATGTTTGTGCTGCTGAGGTTGAGACAAACTCGAATCTAGAATAAACTCCCTGAGTTTCCTTGTTTCCTAAGGCTGGTGCCAGGCTCCTCATGTCTTTAGCCTGCCCACACACGGGTCCCTGAGGCAGGAAGGCCTTGGTACTGTCTGAGAATTGTGAGGAAAAATTACAGGGAATAAAACATGCATCTTCTTCTGGTTCTCCTGCAGCAGGGAAAATAAAATGTAAATTAAAATTCCAATCCGCTATTCTGCCACATCTTCAAGCAGCCAAACTTTGAGGTGTCTAAAGACTTTCAACTCAACAATTTCAGTTTAAGTTTCCCCCCCATCTTCGCTTCCCACTTCTTGCACTGGTGTGGGGATGGAAGATGAAAATGTGGGGGCGGGTGTAATCTTCTTGGAGCAGAACAGAGGAAGGACAGAACTGCCGGAAATACAAAGAGTTTAGTACTCAAGATGCGAAGGGGAGAGGATGACGTTCTTGGGGAAGGAAGGAAGGAAGGAAGGAAGGAAGGAAGGAAGGAAGGAAGGAAGGAAGGAAGGAAGGAAGGAAGATGTGTGGGGTTTGTGTGTGTGTTTACATATGTGTGCAGGTATGTGTGTACATGTGTGGAAATGCATGGGGAAGCCTGAGGTTGATGCTGGGAGTCTTGTTCAGTGACTCTCCACTGTATGCATGGAAGCAGGATCTCTCCAGTGAAGCCAGAACTTGTCTGGCTATCCAGCCTCTTCCAGGGATCCGCTGTCTCCACCTTCTCAGCACGGGAGTTATAGGTGGGATGCCACACTCATCTGGCATTTATACAGCTTCTAGGGATTTGAGTTCTGGTCCTCAAATTTTCACCGTCGAGCCCCTATAGCCCATAATTTCAAAGCACTGACTACATGCCTCCATTATCCTAGAGTCCAGACAGGTTGGGCAGTGAGATGACTGACGAACTGAATTCCATACGCAGGACCCACATGTTGGAAAGAGAAAGCCAACTTCTACAAGGCACCCTCTTACCTCCACACGTCACACATGCTGTGGAACTCATGCCCCTCCCAGCACTAAATAGATAAATGTAATAGAGTTCAGACAAGTGGGATATTAGAATTCAAACCAATTTAAGAACACAAAGAATTTGTTCATTCATTCAATGGTCTGTTCATTCCATAGCTATTTCTGAAGTGTGTACTGTGTGTTGGGCACCATTCTGGATTCTGACACAGTCAGTGGTGGTTCGAATGGTCCCCTGCTGCCAAAGATGTTACCCGAGAGGAGTGTTGAGAAGGTGCTTCCGTGGGCCTTCCTGGGAGCTGTTCTGATTCCATTTATGCTCCTTCCTGGGAGCCGTTCTGATGGGGTGATGGATGCAAACCTGGCTGCCAGTGGCCTAGTAAAGCAAGGGAAAGGCCTGACACACAGTGGGCTTGCCAAATACTGTACAGCACTCTGGTTTCTGGGTCACCACCTCGAAATAGCCTCTGTCTCATTCCTCAGTGATTCACCGCAACTGCTATCACCACTTTGTGCTTTTTCTGAAAAGTTTTGTGTAAGGTAGGAAATAAAAAGTGCAGAAGCCCTAGATTCAGAAAGGGAGGGGGGGATATTTATTATTCCCTTGGTATCAGACAAGGCCCAGTATCAGGAAAGGAATAATCAAAGTTGACAGCTCAGAGGAGACAGAAAGAGCTTTGGTGGAGTCTCCTTTGGTCACAAACACTAAGAGAATTTGTGCCAAAGCAAGGAGTTAACTGTGAGAGATTTTGCCTCAAAAACATGTCTAATTTCATTTTTTAAAGGCTTCTAGTAGAGGTGAAGCAGGCTTGTATCTGTGGATTATACCACCCCAGGAGGGCTTCATAACAGACACGGAAATAAATGAGTTGTGACAGTCTCTTCCTGAAGTTGGCGATGCCACTTCTCACTGGAGATCCGGTGGCTATCAGAGTTGCCGCTAAAGAAGTTCGGAAAGCCTTGATGAGGGGTTTACCTTAGGGCCTGGACTCTGAAGCAGTTGTCAGAATCCATGGTAGGGTCAAGACCTTCAAGCGTGACAGGAACAAGGGCTGCTCCTGGAGGGCTTTTGGAAAGGGAAAGGCTCTGGATTCCAAACTGATGAGATTTGACGTTCATACCACAACCAGAGCCGGAGGCCTGTCAGGCCTGCGTCTGCCCCTGTGTGGGCACAGGATGGGCACTTGCCCTTTCTCAGCTCTGCATGACCCGAGAATCAGACGCAAGATTTGTGACCATCGCCGAGGTGACCCACTCATGTTTTGACCTGTCCAGCAGCAGTCCAGCATCCCCACCTCCCCCCTGGAGCCCCATTTCCCATCGTACGGTGTTCCTAAACCTATCAAGTTCTCCTCATCTCCCCTTGCCCAGGTGAGTTACATGATCCAGGTTTGGCCAATCGGACTCCTTCTGAGGAAGGAATATGAATATGGGTTAAAATGGCACAAGGTAGAGAGATATGGGAACCATTCATGCCACACCTTGGATCCCTTGTAGCTCAGGCTGACCCAGAGCTCACTGTGTAGCTGAAGATGACCTTGAGGTTTTGGTTCTCCTGTCTGCACTTCCTTAGGGCTGAATTACAAGCTTGCAACACCATGCATGGTTCAGGTAGTGCTGGGAATTGAACCCAGGGCTTCTTGCATACAAAGCAAGCGCTCTACTAACCACTCCACACCTCCAGCTTCTATCTGTTCTGAAATCTGGTTCATCCTTTAATCTTGTGAACTACCTCTTCTTCACTGAATTCCCTCTTGGCCTACATTAGCATGCATTCTCTCTAGCTTGAAACCAGCGAGTCTTAATGGCATGTGGCTCTTTGACCTTCTAAACTTGAGGAGAATAATCCTACCTTGCACCCCTGTGGTGGAGATTCAATATGGCAATGCGTAGGCCAGCTGCCCAATCAGAGTGAGTTCCCACCTGTCCCTCATCTCCATGACCTGTCTGTTGAACAGCTGTTGGTGATGGGTCTTTCTGTACTAGAAGCTCAGACATGGGACTTCTGCAGGAACTACACTGAGCAAAGCTATTGTGGAGAATAAATATTCCATTTCATTGTTGGCAAATATTTAATGAGCATCTACTGGACTGACTATGACGATGGGGAGCTTATAACAGAGTGAGAGAGACTGTGAGCAGACAGAAAGGTGATTGCACCCTGGACAGCGGTGTCTGAGGAAGTTACTTTCCAAGCTTTAGGTACAGCAAGAGCAATGGCTCTGAGGTGCATGCGCGCGCGTGCGTGCGTGCGTGTGTGTGTGTGTGTGTGTGTGTGTGTGTGTGTTTGTGTGTGTACGTGTTGGGGGGGGGAGTAGCTATGACTGATGGACAGCCAGGAGTCTGGAATGGCTGAAGCACAGTTATCGAGAAGGAGAACGGTAGGGAAGGAAAGCAGCGAGACTCTGCCTGCAGTGCTCAGCGCTGCTTCCTGGACTTCTGCTAGCCCTCCTTTGCCCCAGAATCTATTTTTGCTTCTCTTGCTCAGCCCCTTGGAGATCTGAAGCCAGCCTAGGCTGACCTCTGCTTCTTGCCAGGTTGTGTGTAGCAGGTGCAGGTGTCCCCTTGGGGAACCTTGGACCTAACCTGGTAGAGACATCGAAGTGGTATGCGATATAAGTCCTGGGGGAGCTTAGTGGCAGTGGGTGTTGGGAAATCCACGTGGAGGTGACACAGAGCAGGAATCTGCGAGTTCTGCTGGGAGGAAAGGCATTCTGGGGAGAAAGCACAACAAGGTGGGAGGGCTGGAAAGGCAGGGCTGTGCTGAGGGGACCAGACATGATGTGGCATGCCTGGTGCAGGCAGTGAGATCATGGAAGGTCTGCCTGGCTGGGAAAGTGGATGCCAGACGACACAGGTATCTCCATTCTCCAGCTGAATCCAGCGTAAACATAACTTGTGCGATTTCAGTAGTGACACCTTTAGTCACACAATTCAGTGGTCTTCTCGGTGTCCAAGGGAGATTTGTTCCAAGGCTCCCTGAGGACATCACAATCTGTTGATGTTCAAGTTCCTTAAATAAAATATTTACATCTAACCTTTGGGTATCCTTTTTAAAAAGACTTTTACTTTTTTTGCTTGTGTGTGTGTGTGTGTGTGTGGTCAGAGGACAACTTGTGAGAGCAGGTAGGTCTTTTTCTATCATGTCTTGGAATCAAACTCAGATCATCAGATTTCGGTGGCAAGTGCCTTTACCCCCTGAGCCATCTCATAAGCCCTCACCCCCCCCCTTTTTTAAAGTAACATTTTAAGTTACATTTATTTCTTTTCTTATATATTTTTTTTTTTCCTTAAGGGTCTCAAGTAGCTCAGACTGACCTCAATCTTGCTACACAGCTGAGAATGACCTTGAACTCCTGATCTCCTGCCTTTACCTCCCCATTGCTGGGATTACAGGTGTGTGTCTGCACACTTGGTTTCATGCAGTGCTGTGGATTGAACCCATGGCTTTGTGCATGTTGGGCCAGCTCTCTACCAGCTAAGCCAACATCCCCTGCCCATGTACATACTTAGGTATGCTTTAAATAATCTCTAGATTGCTTACGAAACTTAACATCATGTAGATGCTATGTGGTAGTGTTTAGGGAATAATGATCCCGCAAAAGTCTGTACATGTTCGACACAGGTGCAGTTGTTTCCTGGAATCTTTTACTTTGCGGCTGGTTGAATCCGCAGATGCAGAATAGCGGAAGCTCTCGAGGGCCGACCATGCTCAGACATCCAGGCTGTCATGGGAGATTGCTGTTGTCAGTAGCACCTCTCTTGGGGTCACCCCTGAATCCTCGAGCTGCACCAGGGCCAGGACAGTTTGTCACCCTCTGGGCAGGCTTGTGTGAGCCGCATTCAGGAACACTCCGTTCTCCCTCACGACACCCCACCTTCTCAGTGCCAATGCTCCCAGGTCCTCCCATCTTTCCTTCAGCTCTAGGCCTGTCCCTGTAAGATCCTTGAAATTCTGGGAGCCCGAATGACTTATGTTCTGAATTTAGCACCTTAGCCCAGCAGCGTTCTGTCTTGCAAAACCAGCACTCTGCCAGCTTCACATGAAGGGGCCGTTTAATATGCAGCTGAGAAGCAGCCCTACAAAGCAGAGAAGATAAGGTGGGAATGTTGAATATTCATTTTTGTGGTTAGAGGGTGTTTTTCCTATGATTCTGTTATTCAAATTAGCTTGAATTGTAACTTCCATTTCAACAACAAATGCTTAAAGAAACACAACAGGATAATACCCACTTTGTTCTTAGATTTCTAGAGTAGTCAGACTCCTAGAATGTACCTTGGAGGAAGTGACCCTTGCTGGTCAATTTCCTCTTCCCCTTATAGGCTAAGAGGAAGCAGAGTAGAGGCTCTGGATTCTGGTTCTTGAGTTCATGTCTGCTGTCCCAAGATCTGTCATTGGAATTCTATGAGACCTTAAACAGGGTGATGGGCTAGCCTGACCCTTAACTCAGCTCAGGATGTAACAGGTCAGGGAAGCCAACTGAACATCTCCAGGGGCTATCACCCTGTGTTCCACTAGGTAGAACCCTTGGAGCTCATTCATTCACTAGGCTAGAAACTGAATCGGAGCCCAGGCAACAGCAATGAAAGATGCAGAAGCAGCAGCCGGCATCTACATAATAGGCATCCTCATCTGTCCCTGGCCTTTGGTCTCCTGTCCCTTCCTAGTTCAAGCCTTTGTGGACTCCTTAGCAACTTCCTGTTTTCCTATTCCTCTGCAGTCTCCATGTGACAGCCAGAATGATTTTTTTTTTTTTTTTTTTTTTTTTTTTTGAGACAGGGTCTCCCTGTAGCTCTGGTTGTCCTGGAACTTGCTATGTAGACCAGGCTGGCCTTGAACTCACAGAGATCCCTCTGCCTCTGCCTCCCAAGTGCTGGGCGTGGTGGCACAAGCCTTTAATCCCAGCACTTGGGAGGCAGAGGCAGGCGGATCTCTGTGAGTTCAAGGCCAGCCTGGTCTACATAGCGAGTTCCAGGACCGCCTTGGCTCACACCAAGACCATGTCTCAAGGATGTGGGGGTTATAAATGAGTTCATGTCATCTGTACTTAAATCTCTTCCATGACCTTCAATGGCTTTCATGGCCTCTGAACCCCTTTTTGTTAATCAAGTTTTGGAGGTATTCTTGAGACAGGGTCTCCCTTTAGTCCCAGCTGGCCTGGAGCTCATTATGTAGACCAGGCTGGCCTTGAACTCACAGAGATCCGCCTGCCTCCCGAGTGCTGGGATTAAAGGCGTGTGCCACCACACCTGGCATATCTGAACCCCTTTTGTGTGACTGTGTGACTGTGCTCCCATTCACCGTATTGCTGTCAATGTCCGAATCTCCCGTGCTCACCCTTGCCCCAGGACCTTTGCACTGGGTGTGCTCAATCCTGGCCGATGCCGGCTGTGACTTCCCCATTCCGCTCTGGCTGGCTCCATTTCATCTTTCACTTTCAATCTCTTCTTTTCTTTTTAATTTTTTATTTATTTCTGAATGTGTATGAATGTACTGTCTGCATGCAGGTCTGTGTACCCATGTCGTGCAGTGCCTCGGAGGTCAGAAGAGGGTGTCGGATTCCCCTGGAACTGGAGTTAAAGATGGTTCTCAGCTGCCATGTGGATGCTGGGGATTGAACCCGGTCCTCTGTAAGAGCGGTCAGTGCTCTTAACCACTAGGCTATCTCTCCAGCCCCCAATCTCTTCTTCTGGGGAGGTCTCCCAGGCCGTCTGTCTAGGCTGGTTCCCTGATGAACCCAGCATAACACTCAGTTCCTGTTCTTCCTGGTGTAGACAACCCAAGTGCTTGTTCACTTGTACTGTCTCTTGTCTCCTGGGCTCTCCTTTATCTTAAGCATCCATCCTAAGGACCCACCACAGTTCTTTTCTTTTTCTTTCATGAGATTGGGTCTCTTGTACACCAGGCTAACCTCAGACTTGTTATGCAGTCCAGGTGACCTTGCACAGGAGACCAAAAGGCACAGACAGATGAAAGATGTTTTATTATGTAGATGCTGGCTGCTGCTTGCGATCCTCCTGGCTCTACCTCTCTGGTGCTAGGATTTCATTCATGTGCCCGCCACACCCAGTTTACAGTGGTGCTGGTGAATGAGCTCAAGGCTTTGCACATGCTAAGTGATCCTTCTACCAACTGAACTATGTCTCGGGTCCCAGCATATTTCTTTTATTTGTTTAAGATTTATTTAATTTTGGGGGCTGGAAAGATGGCTCAGCAGTTAAGAGCACGGACTGCTCTTGCAGAGGAGCCAGGTTCAATTCCCAGCACCCACATGGCAGCTAAGAACTGTCTTTAACTCCAGTTCCAGGGGAATCCAACACCCTCTTCTGATCTCCATGCCATTGCACGACATAGGTGCACCAACCTACATGCAGACAGTACATTCATACACATTAAAAAAAAAAAAAGATTAATTTTATTTTCACAAATGGGTGTTGTGTGTGTGCACGTGTCTGTAGGTGCCTTGTGAGGCCAGAAGAGGGCAGTAGAGGCCCTGGAGCTGGAGTCACAGAAGGTTGTGAGTCAACATGTGTGCTGGGAGCTGAGCTTTGAGCTTCTGCAAAAACATTAAGGGGTCTTAACCACTGAGCCATCTCTCCAGCTTTTACCCCTCCACATAGTTCTCCGTTAATATTAACCAAATGAATTTACCAAGGCCAATAATGTATCGAGTTCCTCACACACTTTTTCTTACCAAACCATCAAAATAACCCTGTGGGGTTGATGGTAGACTTAGGGGAGGAAGCTCAATCAAGCTCTCACTCAACAGCACAGTGAAACAAGCCTCTGAACCCAAGTCACTGGAACCCACGCTCTTGTGTTCTGTATAGACTCCCCAGTGTCTGAGGCTTCAGGCCCAGTTTTGGGACTTCCTTATCCCAGGATATTGAGCATGGCTGTCGCCTTTCGAGCCTCCTTCCCTCACAGGTACAATGTCTGTATTCATAACGTGGGTCCCTGCAGTGTACAGGAGGGCTTCTCCAACCAGTTACGGTTTGAAGGTGGGAGCCCCCGAGTCAAGGACAGGCCCACCCCAATCCTCCTTGTCCCTGCAGCTCCTAGGACCGCTCCAGGCCCGCCGTCGCCGCTAGTCCTCCCGCCGCACCTGCCTGGCTTCTGCTGATCTGTCTTTTGCTCCATTAGGCAGGGCCGCGGCCTCTGAGCCCCGCGATGCGCCCCGCGCCCTCCACGCGCCCCGGCTGCCCTCGCCCCGCCTCCCCGCCCGCCCGGGGAGGTGACTGCAAAGTGAATTAGCGCGCAGCCAGGGGCGCGGGGGCGCCAAAGTGCCCGGCAGCTCCGCAGGCGCAGCACTTCCCGGCCTGATATTTGCACAAAGTGCTCTCAGGGCCTCTTTACATTTGCACTTGCCCACGGAGTTAGCGTTTCCGCCAGCGCGACTTCTCCAAAGGGCGCCCGCGCGGTGTGTTTAAGGAGCGGCTGCCGCCGGGTACCCGCGCCCTCCATCCGCACCCCGTCCATCCTGCCCGGTCCCCCCCCCCCCCCCCAGGTTCTTTGCATCTGTGCTTCCCATCCTACTCCATTCTGGTCCCTTCCGCATCTCCTTTTGCATCTGTCTCTCTGTCTCATCTCTGCAATCTCACGCCGGGTCTCTGCTCCTCTTCCAGCTGACCGTCCCTATTTTTCTTCCTTGTCTCCTCACCGCTCCTATTGAGATTTTCAGAATGTTAGTGTCAACCAGCCCCTCGCATGCAGGTGGCTGATGTCCTTGGTGGCTGGAGCCTGAACTTTCAGAGTGTCCTTGGAGGCCCAGGAAAATAGAAAAGGGCCCTCATGTCCCACCTGGGCCCAGTCAACTTTATGCATGTGGATTTGGAACAGCCAGCGCAGTGTGGACTTTCCGACGGTGGCAACTCAGCCACCTGGCTTCCGTTTTCCCATCAACAGTCTGGTCAACATGCCAAAGCTGGTGGACCTCCCTCCTGGGAAATGCAGACCTTCAGGCCTCTCCAAGCCAGAGTGAACCTACTGGGCCATGAAATGTCCAGGTATCAGCCCCTACTCACCCTCACAGCTGCCCAGTGCCCCCTGGGATTTCTAGAACTCCTACGCTACTTGTGTGGGCTGGTGACCTGTGGACAGGCATGAGGGAAGACCCCGAGGTTCCTACCCAGCACTTCCACCTGCTCCTGTGAACACAGCAGTGAATGTCACAGCACACAGTGTCCACGGTGCAGATAAGACTCCAGTGAGTGGCTGGAGTTTGTATTCCAGGTGTCTGTCCCGCGCAGCAGTCTCCCAGCAAGAACTTCACGCAGACAACAGGATTCTTCTGCAGCAGTATTTATTGTGCACAGCTCTTTTAGGAGAAGGACCCCGAAATGGGGCAGAAGCACTGCTTATATAGCAGTCTAGAGGGCTCGTGCATGCTCTGGATAGGTGCACAGTCCGATGCCTCATTTGCATATTAAAAGCGCGAGCTCAGAGAGCGGTAGTCATGCGCAGTCTGCAGGCAATAAGCGGAAGTCAGTGATCATGCTAATGAGTGCTCCAGATTGAAGCTCTCCCATTGGCTGGGAAATGAACTGGGTAGTTAGGTGACAAAATGGCGATCATAAGACCTGGCCAGGGTCCAAGGTGCCATTTTGGTCAACGTCCGCTCTCTACAGGTGTCCAAGGTGTCCCCAGCCTGGATAGAGTCAAGGAAGAAGAAGCAGTGCCCTGGCAGTGACCCTGGCTCTCTGTGTCATGTGCCTTTGGACACTAGTCCCCTGCTTTGGGCCTGTAGAGGCATGGGGACTTTCTGCAGGCTGACTCCTAAACAATCCTCCCTTCCCTTCCCTTCCCCTTCCCCTTCCCCTTCCTTCCTTCCTTCCTTCCTTCCTTCCTTCCTTCCTTCCTTCCTCCCTTCCTTCCTTCCTTCCTCCCTTCCTTCTTAATACACGTGTGCACACGTGTTCATGAGTATGAGAGTGTACATGTGTGTGCATGTCAAGGCCAGAATCAGCCTCAGGCGTCAGCCTCAGGAATAGCACCCCCTCCTTTGAGACAGGGCCTCTCAGTGACCTTATCAGTTAGGCTGGGCTGGCTGGCAAGAGAACTCCAGGGAATCCTCTCCTCTCCACTCTCCCATGCTGGTTTGACAAGGATACAACACCATGCTTGGCAGGGTTTGGGGGGGTCCTCCTGTTTGTAAGGACTGAGTCATCTTCCCAGCCTTCAACAGTGTGTTCTCACTTTACAGAGTAAAGTTTTAGCAGGATTTTGATGCTGAAAGTTCAATCATATCTCACACACATTTGCTTTAACACAGGAAATTCCAATACTACTTTGGTCAGTAAGGAAAGACCTACTTTATTCTGTAAATAGACGTAATGTGTTAAATACTTATTTGAAATGACTTTAAATACTTTATCACTTCTAGAACAAACTTTTTCATTAAAGGTTCTTATCAAGATTCTCCTTAAAAATATTTTGATTGTGGGGTTGGAGAGATGGCTCTTACAGAGGATCCAGATTTGATTCCCAGCACCCACATGGTGGCTAACAACCATCTGTCACTGCAGTTCCAGGGGATCTGACCCTCACTTCTGCCCTCCATGGGCACTGTATGACACAGGCGCACTTACATCCATGCACTGTACGACACAGGCGCACTTACATCCATGCACTGTACGACACAGGTGCACTTACATCCATGCACTGTACGGCACAGTGCACTTACATCCATGCACTGTACGGCACAGGCGCACTTACATCCATGCACTGTACGGCACAGGCGCACTTACATCCATGCACTGTACGACACAGGCGCACTTACATCCATGCACTGTACGACACAGGCGCACCTACATCCATGCACTGTATGACACAGGTGCACTTACATCCATGGGCACTGTATGACACATGTGCACTTACATCCATGCACTGTACGACACAGGCGCACTTACATCCATGCACTGTTCGACACAGGCGCACTTACATTCATGGGCACTGTACGACACAGGCGCACTTACATCCATGCACTGTACGACACAGGTGCATTTACATCCATGCACTGTACGACACAGGTGCACTTACATCCATGCACTGTACAACACAGGTGCACTTACATCCATGCACTGTACAACACAGGTGCACTTACATCCATGGGCACTCTACGACACAGGTGCACTTATATCCATGCACTGTATGACACAGGTGCATTTACATCCATGCACTACACGACACAGGTGCACTTACATCCATGCACTGTACGACACAGGTGCACTTACACCCATGCAGACAATACACTCCTGCACATAAAAAATATTTTAAAAAGTTTTGTCTCCATGGAGTCATTTGATCAATCAGGTAATCATTTCTTGTATAAAACCTGATATTAAAAAAATGTGCTTCGAGATGCAATTTGGAGTTTCTCATTAAAACATTGGAAAGGATTTTATTTGGAAGATATATGCAAACTCAATATTTAATATATGCTTTAGTACCTTGTATTTTATTTTTCTTATCATAATTATATTTTATAAAGAAAGTGTAATTAATTTTTAGATGTCTTTCACTGGAGTCACACAAAACCTGTGGGAGATGGAAGAATTGAGGGGGCAGTGAATTAGTTTTTTGGTGACATGTTAGCAGTAAATGGGACATTCCTGAGGACCAGCATGGTCTTTGAGGTCCCAGAGTCTTTTCCAAGAATCAGAGCCTTGAACAGCCCTGACTTTTGGGACCATGACCGTACCTCCCCCAATTAGCCCTGAATGTGCTCCAAGAGACATGGGTTCTGCCTCTGAGTCCATCTCCGGAAAGCACAGAGTGCACTGTGGAGTGCATGACACCCGCTTGCAGGAGCCAGCCATGGCAGAGATATGCACTCTCAAGTGGGACTTGCTCCCAAGCGGGGTCTTCCTTTGAACACCCCTGTGGATAACAGACTCTAGGCAGAGAGTTCTCATCTCTGCTTTCCAGGAGACTCAGTTACCCCAGTGAGTGCAGAAATGTGAGCACTTTGACAGCCTGGATGCCTACCTTAGATTTGTGGACACTGGAAGAAGAGTATCTGGCTTTGGTTTTTGTTTGTTGTAGACTGTTAAGGGCAGTAAACATGGAGAACTTGTAGTCATTTTTGTTAGCAAAGGCAGGGTGTTGTGATTCTTGCTAAACCATGGACAGTCACTGCTCATTGCTAACTCTGCAGTTAGAAGCCACACAGAGGCTCCATTGGCATTGGCTGGGTGGTGAGTGGGATGTGGCTGGCAAGGGGGTGGGTTCTACTCTAAGATTCAGCAAAATATCAGTGTCTTGTAACATACCAGAGCCCCAGACTTTTCATTCACTAAACAAACATTTACTTATTTATTTTTAAGTACCATCACTTTCTTCCCATTCCAAAAATAATACACGTTCATTCTAGAACATTTAGGAATATAAATATGCTGAAAGAAGAAACCTAGAGTTACAGCCGCCCTCCCCCCAATCCTGCTGAGATGCTTGAATGTCAGGCACACATCTCCCCACCCTTCTTCAAATATGTTTCAGGAAAATGTTATACGATTTTGTGATCTTTTTAAAAATTCTAACAATAATCTGTGACCATTTACTAGGTCATAAACTATCCTACAATGTCATAAAAAACCCACTGCCTTGCTATCCATGTTGTCAAATGTTCTGTGGTGTCTACTATGTGCAGAGACCTGAGCAAGCCCCTCTCTGTCTCCTGGGAGCTCTTTTTTAACTATTTTTTTTATTAATTTTATTTATTTCCGTATGTGTATGAATGTACTGTCTGCATGAAAGTCTGTGCACCCATGTCGTGCAGTGCCGCGGAGGTCAGAAGAGTGCGTCGGATTCCCCTGGAACTGGAGTTCTCCTGGAATTGGAGTTTCAGACGGTTCTCGGCCGCCATGTGGGTGCTGGGGATCAAACTCCGGTCCTCTGTAAGAGCGGTCGGTGCTCTTAACTGCTAGGCCATCTCTCCAGCCCTCCTGGGAGCTCTTTATCCAGTAGAGGAACTCTACTCATACCAGGGCCGGGAGACCCACTGAAACACAAAGTGGGCATTTTACTCTGCAGGAGATGTACAAGGAAGGACAGACCAATTCTAAAAGAGAGGGCCCACAGGAAAAAGACCATGGCTGGATGGCAGGCTGGATTGAAATGCAAGAAAACAGAAATGAAATTCTGGGTATGAGGAAAAGCATGCATTTACATTGTGGGCTACGTGCAAAGAATTGACCAATATGTAGCCTGGCTCTACAAGGTGGCTCTGAACACAAAGTTGGGCAGGGCATTATTAGTCCAGAGGCCAGAGAGAGGGATGGAGAAGTCTCCAGGGAAGACAGCTTTGTCCAGGAAAGCACTGCGATGTGTGTGTGAGAGCTCATGTTCAGAGAAGTGATGAAATCACGCTGGATTCTTTGGGTGGAAACTGGCATAGTGGGTGGGCTTTGCATTAGGATTGGCGAGTTAAAACCTGTTATTACACTCAAAAGATGAGAACCATGAACAGTGGATTATATTATTGACCCTGGAAAAGTCACATAAACTCCACGTGTTAAAGCAGATTTTCTTTATTTCTATATGGAGCATTGAGGCCCAGAGCAGGCAGTGAATTATCTAAAATTATCCATTGTTAGGGTGATGCTAAGAGCTGATGGATTGCTTCAACAACCAACAGCCAATTTGTTCATGCAAGTCCACTGAACATTTTGCATAGAATCACTCTCATAACCAGCCCACCTGTAGCATTGTTTTAGAGAAGTTTTCCAACCAAAACAAGACACCATGCTTCCCAATGCACTTGTAGAATGATCAAGAATATCAGTTCCTCTTCATCCCCACCCTCCCTGGGAGGAAGGCTCATTTGAGCTAAGGTCTTTCGGCTAGGAGAACAGATCCACCCAATACAAGGGAGCATATTGTAAAGATACTTAAAATTAACTCTGGACGCTGAACGTGGTGGCGCACGCCTTTAATCCTAGCACTTGGGAGGCAGAGGCTAGACGGATCTTTGTGATTTCAAGGCCAGCCTGGTCTACATAGTGAGTTCCAGGACAGCTGGAGCTACAGGGAAACCCTGTCTCAAAAAGACCAAAACAAACAAACAAACAAACAAACAAAAAAAAAACCTCAGGAATCAAAGGATACGAACCATAAGACTGTCTAGCCCCGTAGGAACTGGAACTAGGAGCTGGAGTCAAAGCAGCTCTGTTTTCTTCCTGGACCCCCGTCCCACCCTAGTGCTAAGGACCCATCTGTCTAAGCATGCACCCATCTAATTCATCATCCATCTACCCACACCCCCTACCCACCCATCTATTCATCCTTCCATCCATTTCATCATCCACCCAACCTACCATCCATCTAGCCAATCCAACTTTTCATTGAGATTCCCTCCAGCGAGCCTCTGCCATGGCCAGCACATACAATGATAAAGGCAGAAATGAATAGCAAATTCTTTGCTCATCGAGAGCTCGAAGGTTAACAAAATAACAAAATCACTGTCATATTTGTGCATCTCATCCTTTTGGCAGCATTTCTGTGTGTCAGGTTAGCCTGGGACTGGGTATACAGAAATGAATAAAGCACCTGCATCTCTTCCCAAGAGTTCACAGTCCGGGGAAGGGGACCCACAGTGTCCAATAATACCATCTGATTGGTTGGTTGGTTAATTGACATTCTGCTTTGTGCCCATAAAAGATAAGATTTGAAGACTAAGATTCTGAGATTAAGATTCTGAGATGTGTAGTAATGTGGAACTATTTTGCGATTGTATTGTTGGGGTCACAGTGGCAGAGCACACACCCTCATGGATGGGAGTGGGTTTTCACAACAGGAAATGAAAATGTCCATTGTCAGCCTTCTAAGAAAGATGTCATTCCTGCTGCAGGAAATGAGGACTTGGGAGAGCTAGGCCTCAGTAGAGGCTGAGGAAAAGACTTTCTGCCTGAGGTGCTTGGGGCAGTCGGTTCTGGACTCTGATGTGGGGATCCCTAAAGCATTCCTTGAGGTGTTAGGGTGGGTTGGAAGGTTAGGATCCCAGGATAATGTTAGGGCTGACAGGTAGAGGGGCTTAGAACCTGCCCTGAAAGGGAGGCTGGGGCAGGTCTGGGCCTGGTCTATTCTGTTTATTAAGAGATGACACACAATTGATGATTGGAATTGGCACACCTTAGCGATAGAAGGGAGCTGTTAATTATTAGGCACAGAGCCATCACTAACCCTTCAGTAAGGAAACACTTAAAAGTTACAGTTTGGCCTCTGTTGTTTGAGAGAAAACAGCAGAGGAAATGTGTGCTTGCAGTCCATGAAAATATTTGAGTTACTGAAGAAATTATTGACTTGAAAATGTGTGAATGTTGGGTTTTTGTTTCTTTGTTTTTGAGATGGGGTCTAATATAGCCCAGGCTGCCCTCTGACTTACTGTGTATCCAAGGATGACCCTGAGCTCCTGATCCACCTGCTTCCACTTGCCAAGGGTTGGGATTACAAATATGTGACACCATGTATAGTTTATGCAGCACTAAGGATTGAACCCATGGCTTCACGCATGCTAGGAGAGCACTCGACCAACTGAGTCCCTTTGGCAGCCCTGACTCCAAAATGTGGAAAGAAAACTTCAAAAGAAAAAAAAAAAACGTTAGCTCTTTAATGAAATGCCTCTGTCAACATCAGGTTTAGTCTGTTAATGGCTAAATTCATAAAATTGCTTGACATTTTAAATCAGTACACAGATTTGATTTTCTCTTTTCTCAAGAATCCCGAAGAATGCCCAGTGATTGCTGAGAAATCACTGCCGAACGTAAATCAGTTACTCATAACCAAATCATCTCGAAAGTCAAATTAGAAAAATCTTTTCACAATATTTTTATAGCAAGAAATTACTGAAGTATATGAGTGTGCTTTAGTACATGTGTTTGGGGGTGGGCCCCTAAAAAGCCAAAGTATCTGGAAACAATGAGAGTCTTTAAAAAGTTCTGAGGGTTTCATTTACATTGTGGGCTACATGCAAAGAATTGACCAATATGTAGCCTGGCTCTACAAGGTGACTCTGAACACAAAGTTGGGCAGGGCATTATTAGTCCAGAGGCCAGAGAAGGGGATGGAGAAGTCTCCAGGGAAGACAGTTTTGTCCAGGAAGCACTGCGATGCTGTGACAAGGAAGGCAGCACCCAAACCAGAGCTCAGTCTGGGTTTACTGTTTGCTCACATGCTTGCAGGGGGGACAGCCCTCCACACAAAGAGCTGAAGTCAGAGGCTGTAATTGTGACAAGAGGCTACAGCATTTACCAGGGCAGAGGTGATGGGGGTGGGGGGTAGGGTGAGGGTAACAGGGTAATCCCAAATGAAAGGCTTAGGTGGCTGCATAATAATGTTTGATGCACACAAAGCCTCCCAGCAGTGCACGAATGTATTCAGGCACTGAGCCAGAGGTCACCAGTGTGGGATACAGGGCATTCTGGAGGTCTCTGGGGTGCCATGCCAGCCTCTTCCACTGGCCCTCTCCTTTGAGGGTTTCCTGGCCACAGATGCTTTCTAAATTTTTTTTCTTTTTCTTTTTGGCATTAACAGCTTCCTTGTTTACAATAAATCTATAAAACCTCACCTGGATAGGACTAAGAGACAGGCAGGACCAGCCCCTCACTGCTGGGGCAAGGAAGCTTTTATCCTTTGTTTACCAATAAGGACACCAAAAAGGTGCTCAATGTCAGTTCAAGGTCACCATGTGAAGATCAGTGTCAGTTCAAGGTCACCACACATGAAGATCAAGTGAGCCAATACAGGTAAAGCAGTTTAAACTTGGCCTTGGTCAAAAGAGAGTGAACAGTGAGTGTGTGTGTGTGTGTGTGTGTGTGTGTGTGTGTGTGTGTATGGAACCAGAATCTGTCTGGTGTAGTAGTGAAGGTGACATTTGAACTAGATTTTATTGTCAGGTGGATTTCGACTTGAAGGATGGGAAGGGAAAGATTTTTAAAAGGTGGGGAGTAGATGACTATGGTACACAGTCCACTTCGAAAACAACTCACCAGGGGCTGGGTAACAGCTCAGTCAATAAAGCACCTTGCAAGCATGAGGACCTGAGTTCAATCCCCAGCACACACGTGAAAGCTGGATATGAGGGGCTGGAGAGATGGCTTAGCAGTTAAGAACAGAAAGACTCAGGTTCAGGTCCCAGCAGTGGCGCGGTGGCTTACAGCCTCCTCTAACGCCAGTTCTGGGGATCTGACACCCTCTTCTAGGCTCCATGAGCTCCTCCACGCATATAGTGCCTATAAACTCATGAAAGCAAACACACCTACACATTAGAAAAGAAAAAGCTGGACTTGAGCCTATCTGTAATCCTAGTCCTGGTAAGGGGGAGATGGGAAGCCAGCCAGGCTAGCCAAATCCAGCTCCAGGCTAGCCAAATCCAGCTCCAGGCTAGCCAAATCCAGCTCCAGGTTTAGTGAGAGACCCTGACTCAAAAAATAAGGTGGGGGCTGGAGAGATGGCCTAGCAGTTAAGAGCGCCGACCGCTCTTACAGAGGACCCTAGTTCGATCCCCAGCACCCACATGGTGGCCGAGAACCGTCTGAAACTCCAATTCCAGGAGAACTTCAGCTCCAGGGGAATCCAAGACCCTCTTCTGACCTCCGCGGCATTGCACAACATGGATGCACAAACTTGCATGTAGACAGTACATTCATACATACAAAAATAAATAAAATTAATTAAAAAAAATAAAAAAAATAAGGTGGGAAATGATTGAGAAAAACACCCAACATTGACCTCTGGCCTCCATATGCAAAAGAACATATATCTCCATACAAGTGCATACACATACACACACACACACACACGAACACACGTGCGCTCGCTGCTCACCCTCTTTTGACCAAGGCCAAGTTTTTTTTTTTTTTGGTCTTTTCGAGACAGGGTCTCCCTGTAGCCCCAGCTGTCCTGGAACTCACTCTGTAGACCAGGTTGGCCTTGAACTCACAAAGATCTGCCTGCCTCTGCCTCCCAAGTGCTAGGATTAAAGGCGTGCGCCACCACGCCCGGCTAAGGCCAAGTTTTAACTGCTTACCTGTATTGGCTCAGTCGATCTTCACATGGTGAAATGGGTCTGATCAATCTCTTTTAAGGTTGATAAAGCCAAGGGACAGAGAAGGTGAGTGACTCATCACTCACCAAGTGTCAGAGCTGGGACTGGAACCTAAGAAATGCCATGCCAGCGCCCTCCTGCTCTGCCACTAGCAAAGGTGGCCCTCACAGGTTTAAGTACCACCTGCTAAGTGTGTTTTATGTCCTGTGTGCATGACATGATGGCTGGACCATGTCACACAGGTAGACACCCAGTTCCAGCAGGTGAAGGACCTTATTACCCAAGGCTCACTCTGCCTTCCATCCCGGAAGTTACTTCTGAGGGCTTCCCACTTCATTGAGAAAAGCCCTACGCTTCCCGCAACCCCACATTCCCAGATCAATCGCTCCCTGTCTTACCACAGAGGCCCCTGTCGCCACTAGATTAGTTTTAAGGTTTTCAATAATTCTGTGCAGAGACAGAGCAGCATAAAGCAAAGCTAAAAATATCATTTTTCTGTAGCTGTCATAACAACATTTGGGCTAATTGATTCTCAATAGAATAATGACATCCAGTATGTAGTGAGAAATATTCATGAAGAGATCCGTGAAATCCTCGAGGTACCAGGCCGTGCGCAGCCCAGGACAGCGGGAGAATGCGTGGGCCTAGACGGCGCGTGCGCCGGGCTGCCGCACTGCACGTGGTGGGCGAGGCCTGACCGCCAGCCAGCGTGCAGCCTCCGGGACTGTCTTTGGACATCAAAGCACTTTAGTCACCAAGGACTGGGCTCCCAACCCCCGAGGCTGCTTTAATCAGAGAAAGGTGATGAAAAGATTAGAGGGTATGATTTATGGAGAGAGATTAACATCGGAGGAGTCTGGGGGGGAGAAAAGAGAACTCTTTCCAAGTAGTTGAGATAACAAAGACTGCAGAGAAGCCGGAGCGATGGGGGGAAGGAGACGAGACAGCGGCGAGGCTGGGGCCATAGTCTTGAGTGGACCCTGGGCCTAGAAAGGGACGTTTTGGAAGGAGCAGGAAGGGGAGGGGAAAAGGCCGGCAGCTCACCCCGATCTGCAGAACTAGCCCTGTGCTTGGAGCAGGATCCAGGCAAAACTGCTCCGGAGGGGTTGGAACAGGGGTACGCAGAGCTGGGAGGCCAGTCCAGGGATCTTTGGGATGCCGTGTGGGTGGGGTGGGGTGGGGGTGGGGGGTGTTGTTGTCGCCTGATCTTCAGGCTAACATCTCTGATACTGGTACCAATTTTGTATAACCCAGGGCAGACCTGGCTTGCAGAGAAGGGCATGGTATGCAGGGTGTCTGTGGGTGGTGTGCACACATGATGCTCCTATGTTTCAAGCAGCAGATATGTGGTGAGCACAACTTCATCCTTTCTTTTTTATATATATATTTTTATTTTTGAATGTATATGAATGTACTTTCTGCATGTAGGTTTCTGCACCCGTGTCATGCAATGCCGTGGAGGTCAGAAGAGGGTGTCGGATTCCCCTGGAACTGGAGTTAAAGACAGTTCTCAGCCGCCATGTGGGTGCTGGGGATCGAACCCTGGTCCTCTGCAAGAGCAGTCAGTGCACTTAACCGCTAGGCTATCTCTCCAGAGGCTGGAGAGATATTTTTGAGACAGAATCTAATCTCTTTGAGTCCAGAGCTCATCAGTTAACTAGACTGGATAGACAGAGTGTTCCAGGGATCTGGCTGTCTCCAGTATCAAAATTCAGGTTCCTCTGCCTGCTCTTAACCACTAGGCCATCTCTCCAGCCCACAATTTCATCCTTTCAACAGCCTCTTGCGACTGCTGTGCTGCAGGAAGAGACCTGGACTCAGAGAGGTTATCAAGTGCACCCAGCCACACAGCTAGTGAGTGGCAGGGTGAGGGGCTTAAGGTCTGTCCAAACACCAAAACCCACAGGGTGCTAAAGAGAGGGAGGAGAGCAGGGGTGCGTGTAGAGGTGGGACCCATAAGGTTGTGTGTGCTGGGTGTACCCTGCGGGAAGCTCAGTGTGCAGCAGGCATTGTGGGAGGTATCTTATTCGATGAGTGTGTCTGCAAGGCTCTATCACAGTCTTAGGGATGTAATACTGCACCCCACAAGAGGCACCCCATACTGGATCCTTAATTTCTCCAAGGTTCATTGGCTTCTAGATCACAATGTAACCCCCCTCAACTACTGTCCCCTCCACCCACTCTCTGGTGCTCCCACCTGTACGACTCCTGCCCTGCATCCATCCTCACCTGTCCTTTCTCGAGGCTGTGGGTGTACCTTCTGTTGAAAGAACTCAGCAACTGTTCTCTGATGTTCCATTCTCCAGATTCCTTTGCAAAGACCCACATCCTGGAACTGGTCAAGGCTGGGGTTGTCACCTTGCCTCTGTTGCCGAGCCACCCCAAGAACAATAAGATTTGTCCCCAGGAACATGTCCTCAGTGTGCAGACCCAGAAGTGTCACAGGACCATGTCTCCTGTTCAGTATCCTGGGCTTGCACTGAGCACCAGCTCAGAAACATGAAAACTACTGTTCAGCAAATAGATACCTCTTGTTTTCTAAATATGCCCCTGCTCTGAACTGTTTATGCCACGCTTTGGAACCTGAACCTGGTACCTGAAAGTGGCTCCTTCACCTTCTTTCTGCCTGCTGTTCCCCCTCTCTATGTAGCTTAGATGCCAGAAAGCCCTGGGCTGGGGGGAGGACAATATCTAAGACAAGTGCTGGGTTTGCCTCCCTTTCCTGTAGTGAACACCTCAAGCAACTCAGCTTCTCCCAGACACCCTCTCAGTAGCCAATAGTTCATGGATCACGAATATTGACCCCCTCATTAAGGGACCGACACTGTGCTAAGCCGATAGCTAACATGAGTTGCCCCACGAGTTAGATGCTGTCTTTAGGCCTGTTTTACTGGTGGAGAATCTGAAATTCACAGAAGTTCGGTACATCTGGAGCTGTGCTGCAGGTGGATGCATGCAGATCCAAATCCGGAGCCAGATCTGACTGGCTTTCGCTGCTTTGCTCAGTCTCCTCCATGTTGGTCTGAATTGCAAACACACAAGGGCTGAGCTAGGGCCTCTGTGTGTTAAGGCTATTAACCTCACATCAGTGGATCTAAGTGTTATCGTTCTGACTCCAGACGAGGAGTCGAGGGCAGTCAAGCATCATGCTAAGGGTTAGACAAGCATGAAAAAGGCTGAATGAGAGTTAAATCCAGATCTGCCTGTTCAGTTCTTAGTCACAGGGGAACCGGTGGGGAGGAGGAAGGAAGGGAACCTAGCCGATGGTGTGTAGTCCAGGGCTGGGTGCCAGTGTCCTAGAGGAAAACAGAAATCCCAGTACCCAAAAGACTTGGGAGAAGGCCCCTGGCACACACATAGGCATGCTTGGTGTTTAGCCTTTCCACAGAGAGCGTCCTGCACTATTTCCCTGTGGTACATTCCCATGGGATGAGAGTGACTGAGACACTATCGAGTGCCTTCTCATTGGTCTGGGAGGGGTGGGGCTCCCCACTTAAACTGGACGTGCATTTTACATTGAACCACATCTCTATCCAAAAATAACCTGTGTTTAAACAGAAGCAAAAGGTGTTGATGGCACAAATTCAGGCCCAGCCTTCAGTAGCCAGATGACTATGAGTCAACACAGGCTTCCCTGAGCCTCAGTTTCATTGTGGATAAAATGGGTATATCACTGCTTGCCTTTCTTCTACTGCAGGCCCTGAGGTGAGGTTTTGCCTCTGTCTCGTGAATGTGTGCTATGAATGTGGTGGGGTGGGAGGAGACTCGTTGGGAAAAGGGTTGGTAGACGGTCCAAACGAAGACAGTGTGGGACACATTCTTCCAGAGGTATGGACCCTAGAGGGCTGGTCAGAAAGGAAGTCTGAGGTCTAGCTTATCCTGAGTCCTGGAGCACTGCTTCTGTGTCAGCAAGAGAGGGCTGTTCCTACTTCCCCAGATGAGCCATCTATCATTCATTCATTCATTCATTCATTCATCCATCCATTCATATATCTACTTTTGATCATTTAATTATTGAGAAGGGGGCTAGGAGAGACATTGGGCCAAGTACAGAGGTGGAACAGGCAAGGATCCTACTAGTTACTTTTTGTTGCTGTGATAAAGCGCCATGACCAAAGGTGGCTTCAGGAAGGAGCAGTTTGGGCTTACTATTTCAGAGGGAGAGTCCGTAGTGACAAGCAGGCCTGTTACAGGAGCAGGAAGCTCAGAGATTATGTATTTATCTACAGGCAGGAAGGAAGGAGAACGAGAGGGAGAGAGAAAGAGAGAGAGAGAGAGAGAGAGAGAGACAGAGAGACAGAGAGACAGAGAGACAGAGACAGACAGAGAGACAGACAGACAGAGAGAGACAGAGAGAATTGGAAACGGGACAAGCTAGACACTCTCAAAGCCCACCCCAGTGACGTACTTCCTCCAGCATGGCTTCACCACCTACAGGTTCCTTAAAGCCCCCAAACAGCCCCACCAACTGGGAACCAAGTGTTCAGACCCATGAGTCTTGGGGGGACATTGCTCATTCAAAACGACCACAAGGACCCTGACACCTTTGAGATGAGGGCACAGGTAATCACCAGGATATGAGGTATAGGGTGGTACCCTCTTCAGAATGGAAGGAGTTTACGTGTGGAAGACACCACTTCCAGCACCAGCAATCAGGGAATGCATCTAGGAAGAAGTAGCATTTAGATGGTAGTTCATGAATTTAAAGTCAGCCCTATAGATAGATGCACACAATGTAATAATGACTTTAAAAAATCAAGAATAAGGAGAAGCTATGGAGAAAGCAAGGGATTCTGATGCCCCCCCCACACACACACATTCTCTCAAGGAATAAGATGAGACGTGCATCTTACTATTTCCCCGGTGGCTTTTAGGTTCTCTGGGCCTTGTGTATGAGTATCACCGCGAGAGCAATTGTACTGTTCCAAGACACGAATCCTTTATGCTACACAGACCCTCACATCCAGCCAACAACTTCATCTGGTGCTTAACCAAAAGAGAAGTGATTTGTTCCAACGACCTGCTGCTTTACACTTAGAGAGCAATGGCATCTTGGTCCCTCTCCTGAGGGATTTGTAAGGGTAATTTCGACCATGGCTGGCTTTCCCTTTGTACGCCGACTTTAAACACCGTCTCTCCATCACACAGACGACTGCCATGGGAGCAGCGCGGCACAGGCGTGGCGTCGAGTACAGCTGGGATATGCAGGAGTGTAATTAGAGAGCTCCGAGACTGTTAAGGGCCCATTGGATTCTAAGAGCTTGTGAGTCGGCTGTGATCTTTGGAATCCTCATTAGAAATTCTCTCCAGAGCCTGGGGCATATGCCTTTGCTCGTCTTTAATAATGGCAAATCTTCATGCTTTGAGGTTGGATTTGATTTCAGGAAACAACCACAAGAGGCATTTGGAGCCCAGCCTGGTAGAAGAACAAGCTAGAAAATGTGCTTCTGGTTAAATGGGAGGTGTGACTGTAACTGGCACCGGGGGGTGCCAAGTTCAGGTAGAAGCCAGAGCAGGCAGCCTCAGGGGGCGGGGGGGTCCATAGTACTTTAGGGAATGGCAGCCAGGCGTCAAAAGGAATTTTGCTGTCCTCTGGCTTGGCATACAGGGGTCCCCCACCAGCTTGATGTGACTTTGTCCCTTCCCACAGCTCCATTCCATGAATGGCTTAGGAGCCATTTCCAGAGAATTCTCACACACTTGCAAGTTAGCAAGGGCAGATCCTAGTTAGAGGCAGGATGGTTAAGGAGGGACAAAATCCCTCTGTGAGCCATCTCCAGCAAGTCAGGACCTCAGAGGTCACTCAGTGAAGAATAGCCCAGTAGCTAAATGTTGACTTGAGGGAAAATAGAGGGACCACCCTGCCTTCAGAAGACCAGGGAACAACTGAACCCATCCAGGTTCTGCTGCCCGAGAGTTTCGCTGTTCCTGTAAAAGTTCCCAGAGCCATAGGCACGGCAACGGGGATGGGGTCCTTCAGGTGTTGACACATCCTCCTTCCCCTTCCACCTCGGTTACCTTGGACTTTTGGCCAAATTCCAAGCTGACACCTGTGTCCGTGTCCCACACCTTCATAGCATCTTTTGGTTTTTACCCCTAGTTGACTCCGTGGCTTACCACAGAGGTACTTTGCTTTGGAAAGATGAACTCTAAAAATGGAATCTTCTGAGCTTGCAGGGGGAGAGTTTCTGAGAAGCAGCATGTTTGTTGAGGTTCCACAGGCACCCTTTAGTCTGCAAAGGATCGTCTGCCTGCTCATCCTGCCCGGAGAGTGGGAACCTACTGGCTTTAGGCTCGGAAGACAAAGTATAGAGTGGGGTATCTGAGGGGGAGCTGGCCAAGACTCCCGCCCATGACAGCATTCCCATAGCACCCCACAAACACGCTATCTTCCGGAGGCCACGTGCACTCATCCCTTCCTGACATCCCCAATCCATTCAACCTGCAGGAATGCATGCAGACAACTTCCCACTCCTCCCGAATGGCCCACGCGTGGGTAGTCACACCTCTTCCAGCACAAAAGCACACAGCCACATGCTGTTCCCTGAAGGCTCCTGGGGAACACCGAGACTTGGAGGACTATCTGAGAGCAACAAATAAGTGCTTCTCTCCCTCGATGAGCTTTTCAACAAAATGATGTAGGATTAAAAAAAATAATAGTAAAGTACAAGATGGAGCAGGGGGTAAAGTACATGTTGTGTAAGCCTGGGGACCTGAGCTTGATCCCCAAAACCCATGTCAAAGTGAAAGGAGAGGACCAACTCCACAAAGTTGTACCCTGACTTCACATATCTTCCATGACACACACACTCACATATCCACATACGCGCATATACACATACACTCACATATACACATACACACACCAAGACTGGACCAAAGCTGGTCTTACCATGTGTGACCCATGCAGAAGGCAAGTCCCTGTAAGGTGGATTCCATCATGTCTCATACCACACAAGTTCATTGTAGGGGTAGGAAGAGCTAATGGAGGAGATGGCTTTGCTTTGTACAAAGTCTGAAAAATGCTTCATTATCACAGTCATTATAATTTCCAATAGAAGAACAGACTCAGATGGCAACAGACGTTCCTCGGCCGCCCAGCCAGGTGGGAGCGGGCCATGCCTAGGTCAGGGCATTTGTCACTAGCTCATCAAGGCCACTACCTTGGTCTCCAGTCTCAGGTATCTCAGTACTAATGACCCAGGAAATCTGAGACATGTTTTAGAGGTGGAACTGGTCAGTGAAGAACCAGAAATGACCAAGCGATTCCCAAAAGAACTTTACATAATCAATGCAACATCTATTACAAAACATCTATATGCAAAGATGACTCTTGCCCCGGCAGATGAAAAAGTGACTATTGGCAAATTCCTGACAAATGTTTCTGGGATGTGAGAGCTTTAAGGAAGGTAAAGAGGGGAATTGAAGCAGGGAGATGACAGCTTCTCAGCTTGCAAGGAAAGGTGTGGATGAAGGCCTCATGATCCCGGACAAGAGGAAGTGGATGGGAAGACAAGGAACCGCTGAACACGGTGCTTGCCTCAAAAAGGCTCCCAGGAAGGTGACATGGGGTCACCAGTGGCTGGAGGGACATGCACTTGAAAGATGTGCAGATTATGCTGCTGAGGAGCCAATGGGCCTCCACATGCCACGGGCTTCCTGTAACTGCTTGAGAAACAGTTCCAATAAAGCAGTCAGGGTAAGGAGAAGGGGCGGAGTGGGGTGGGTGAGGCTCAGACAGAGGCTGGAAACAACGAGAGACAGAGTTCAGACTTCCCAATGATGAGAACTTTCCGAATTTTAGTGAGCTGGTGAGACTGGGAAGCAGGATTTGGCTGGGGGTGAAGTTGACACACAGAGGGGCTTTTGAGATAGGAGCCCCAGTCCCTCCTGCTACAGGAGAGATTGAGCTCTCTCTCTCTCTCTCTCTCTCTCTCTCTCTCTCTCTCTCTCTCTCTCTCTCTTCCTCTGTGTGTGTACAGTGGAAGTGGGAGAGGGAGAAGACCAGGCTTATGTCTCACAGAGAGCAGGGTCCACAGGACTATAGGTGGGGCTAAAGGTAGATATATCTACACATGGGAAAACTCCATGGCAGTATGTGTACACATGCACTTATTTTCCCAAGGAGAGAAGCTATCTCTTTCTTCAGAGTTGCTCTATTCCGAACTAGCGTGAAGGCCAGGATCCACCACTGCTCCTTTCTCCCTGCGTGGCTTTGGGCAAGCTCCCAGCATCCTTGAACCTCGGTTTGTTTGTTTTTTAATCTGCTAAAGGGGGCTAGTAGCAAAGGGCTATAAATGAAGCAAGATTGCGAAGTGCCTTGTGTGCGGTAGAACCACAAATGGTAGCTATTCTCCCTTCCATAAGGACCACTTTATTCTCTTGAAGATAAAGGGCGTAAAGAAAGCGCCTCTAACTGGTGTTGCCTATGGGTGGCTGGGCCTGTGGAGCTGAAACTGGAGCCAGGGTGCAAAGCGGCTAGCAGGCAGGCAGACCTGGGAGCCGCTTGCCCCACACCCGCCGGGCAGTTTGTATGCAGCGGGTGTTGCTAGAGTGTGTCCCCGAGAGGGGAGGGCTGCTCCATAAGACTGATTTGTTGCTGCTGAACCTCATTAATCAAATCTTACCGGAGAGAGCCTCCTGCAGCTGCTGGCAGGTCAGCGTCAGGGAGATAAGTGATGTAGCCAGACCCAGAGAGGGGGAGAGATGAGGCGGCCATAAGTCTTGATGGTGGCAGGCTCTGAGGCATGAGCTCAGAGCTGGTTGTCCTCGGAGCCTGGGGCAAATCTCTGTGGGCAAGGTAAATTTCTTCCTCAGGAGCACTCTCCAGAAATGGGAGCTGGGGTGCGAGGCTGGTAAGAGGCCACACCTAGGAAGCAGGGGAGCTCCATGTGTTGGGGGCAAATTCATAAAGAATACCTAGTAACTATAGGATCTCTAGCCTCAGAGTTTCCATGCAAGCAGCCAAATAGCTCCCCAGCCACATCCTTTGCTTGGCCCCATAGGCTGCCCACCTGGTGCTCTGACTGACCTGTGGATGCTGTCTCTTAGCTGCTGCTTAGCAGAACAAGCTGTCCTTCTGCTTTGAACCTGTTTTCCTGAGAACTACACCAGCATACAGACCCAGCACTCAACATATAGAACATGGTGGTTAAGGAATGGGTTCTCATTGTCTGTTCAAGTGGCTCAGACTGCCCAGGGGCTGGGGCAGGAGGCTATACCAGGAGTCCCAAATTCCTCCCAGGGGCCTCTGTCCTAAGGCATTGGCCCCACTTTACAACTGAGTTCTTTGTTATTTGGGCCAAACAGGCTGTTTCTGCTCTCTAGCTGGGGAAAATTCTTTCTTCTCTGGCATAGAAGGTCCTCTGTGGACAAGACCTCAGTGGGTAGAGGTAGTAAACTAATCAGAGACCTGGGACAGGACTACTAGGTCCCAGCTAGTACAACTATATGACTTTGAACTTTATGAATGTGGTGGTAACTGCCTTTAATCCCAGCCCTTGGGAAGCAGAAGCAGGCATATCTCTGAGATTAAGGCAAACCTGGTCTACATACTGACTTCTAGGTGGGCTGGGACTAGGGAGACCCTGTCAAAAACAAAACAAAACAAAACAACCCCCCTACAAATAATAATAATAATAATAATAATAATTACCTACAGAGATTTTTTTTAAGCAGCAGTTTATAGAGACTCACAACACGTCAAGGTGTTGAGAATAACTGACAGTAGTGACGTGGGTGCTCAGTCCTAAATGGAACATTTATATCACCCCCCCCCAAGGCTAAGGGAACGTCAAGATGGGTGGAAGCATTGTAAGCTACAGAGGATCAGAAGGAGAGCTGTGTGGTGCTGTCTTCTGCAGGTGGTGGGCCATTGCATGAACTCACTGCAGCATACAGGAGATCAAGCCAGCCAACCAGCATGGTTGGGGGCAGGGCTCGCAATGCTAGTCAAAGCACTATTGGCGGTTGGCAACTGCTGGAGAGGGAGTCTTTCTTTGGGGATGAGGTCGCGTTCTGGTGGATGAGATCCAGGTGCATAGGGGCAGCACTAATTAGACTTAGTGTGTTAATTAAAAATAAATAAATAAATAAGAGGAGGACCTGAAGTTGGGAGGGGGGTGGGTGTTGGGAGGAGTTGAGGAGGAAGAAAGTCGGGTGATGGGATATAATCAAAATACATTATAGAGATGTAAAAATAAAATAAAAATGGCCTCTTCAATGAGCCATTTTAATGCTTAGTGGGGTGGGCAGGGGGAAGAAAACTTGTAAAACTTTTTTAATAGTGCTAGGCACATAGGAGCCCTTAATGATTACAGCTACTGGTCATTCCCAACCAGGAGCTTTGGTGCCCACAGAGGTCACCTGCCTACAATCTCCCTCCTCCATTGTGGACCCTGTGTTTGGTCTACTAGTGCCCAGCCCAGCACAGGCCTCTGTCCTACTCTGCTGCTTGGCTCATTCTGGGATCACAGACTACCTTCAACTCTGGAAGGAGACGGGCTGGACACCCCTTTCCATTTATGGATGGCATATGTGGCATCTTCTAAAGCTGAAATGATCAAAGGGAAAATGAAAAGGGAGAAATAAGGAGCTGGAGAGATGGCTCAGTGCTTACTGCTCTGGCAGAGGACCCGGGTTGGCTTCCAGAGGACCTGACACTCTCTAGCGTCTACAGACTCCTACCCGGACATGGTGAACATGACTCTTGTAGGCACACATACATACACATAAATAAAATAATGTTTTTATTTTTGTATGTGTATGAATGTACTGTCTGCATGTAGGTTTGTGCACCCGTGTCGTGCAGTGCCACGGAGGTCAGAAGAGGGTCTCGGGTTCCCCTGGAACTGGAGTTCTCCTGGAATTGGAGTTACAGACGGTTCTCAGCCGCCATGTGGGTGCTGGGGATTGAACCCGGGTCCTCTGCTAGAGCAGCCAGTGCTCTTAACCACTAGGCTATCTCTCTAGCCCCATAAAATAAAATTTTAAAAGAGAAAAAAGTGGAAATGGTTCTCTGAGAAGATGGGTGAACTGTAAGTATAGTGTCTTTTCTTTTACACACGAAATGTGCTGATCAGCATGCTATATGCCTGCAAAGCCTTCTTAACTCATGCAATCTTTACAACATCCTTATGTGTTAGGTCCTGTTGTCAGCCTGCTCCATGACAAAGAACTCAGAGTGGTTAAGTGACTTTTCGAAGGGCACCCAGAGAGCAAGTGGAAGCCATGGCTTTAACCCTGGGTGTGAGACCCCAGCACAGAATATGAGACCTGTATAAGGCACTCAGGAAACATCATCTCCTTTCTTCCTGACCCCATGAAACATCTAAGAGGCTCTGTGTTTGCAGGGCTGGCTGGGCCCAAGTTCAGGAGTTGTTAACTTCTTAGCACTTCTCTTTTTGCCTCGTTCTGGGGTAAAACTGCATTTGGTTTTTAAAATTCCCTTTTTATTTAGTCGCTGTGAATGTTAAGAACTGCCAGTACTGGAGCTGAGATCCCATCCATATGCCAGGTTTTAAATAGCAGACTAGAAACAAGTTTACACAGGAAGATCAAACTCATCCCAAACATGCAGCTACTGCACTGTTCAGACAAGAACCCCGTGCCCCGCTGCTACCCCGCCCTCCCTGCTCGCCCTGCCTTCCCATTTCAACTGCTTGCAGAAATTCATCTTGTTTCAGAAACACAGTGCTGAACTCCATCTGCTGCTTTGCACACGTGAAGGTGTGAGCAGTGACCCACTCACCTCAAGGTGTGTATGTTTGTGCAGTTGGTTTGGCTCTGGTAAAGGGGGGGGGTGTCCATATCCATCCCGTGAACACGTTCCACCTCCTGGAGTCCCAGGTGCTGTGTAGCTGCCCTGAGCGTCTTACAGGGGAGATACGTCGGACTTGACATCCTGCCTGCCAAAGCAGGGCTCCTTGACCTTGGGAAGGGACCGTTGCCTGTATTCTGGACCTGGATAGAGCACGGTGGTAAAGGGCTGGACTCAGTCTTGAGCTGCGTGGCTAAGGAAATTTGAGCAAGCCCTGTCTCAGCCTCAGTTTCCCTTCCTGTAATGTGGATGTCACAGTAAAACCTGCCTCTTGGAATGTGTTGTCACAAGGGTTAAGAGCCCATGTTGCACCAAATGTAAAGTCTGGGTGAGTGGCAGCAAATACCAGGTGGGATCATCAGAGCTGGGGGCGGCCTGCTTCTGGAGGTCCTTCGGCAGAGTCTGAGTTCTGGCGCATGTAGGCCCCCAGCGCTGCCCGAAGTGGCACTTGCCGCCAGACCTCATTACTGGATAGGATCTCTACATACCTTCAGGTCCTCACCCACTGGGTTTTTTCACAAGCCTGAACGTACAGAGCCTGTTGGGGCTGGAGAGAGGGGGCAGGGTTGATCTATGGGTTGGATAACCTGCCTGGGGGAAGGGAGGGGGGCCTCTGACCCAGGGGTAAATCATGGACTTCCCCCAGGGCCCGTCAGTTTCCCAGGAAAGGAGCCCCGGGCATTTGTTATCTCAATGTTTCCCCTGAGGGGCTGACCACATGATTCATTTCACTCACACTAATTGGATGTAAATTAGATGAGAAATCAGTAATTTGTCCATAGATTTGTCATTCCGGTGCTGGCTTTCCAGGCAGAGCAAAGCCTTGGCTGGTCCCGGCGCCCCCAGCTGTAAGAAGGAAGCCCTCTGCTGACTGAGGAGTGAGGAAGGGAGGAGGAATGGGGGTGGGGAGCAACCTTTTCCCTGGTGATCTCTGGGTTTGTTCTGCTTTAAAAGGATGAAGAGGAGGAGAGGGGGAATGGGAGAGATGAAGAAAGGCAGAAGAGGGCTGTGGAGGAGGAAGGAGAATCCGAGGTCCCTGCCTGCCTTTGGCTGCTGAAAGGTAGGGGACCTCTCAGGAAAGGTTATTTAGTGTCAATAGGAAAGAAGATTACTGCAGGCCAGTCCCTGCAACAGTATGCTAATCAACCCCTTGGGCCCACTTGGGGCTGGGAAGCTGGGCAGCTGCCTCTGTCTGTCTCCTGGAGCTTGATGGCCTCCGATTTAATGAGGGGGAGGGCACTGCATGGGCTCCTGCTCCTGGAATGGGAAGCAGACCATGCCATGCAGGTCAGGACAGTGTGCAAGGGGTGGGTCTGACTGGAAGGCCTGAGTGGAGAGAATAGCAGCAGCCTGGCCCCCCAGAATGCCCAGCATTGCTCTAGGGTGAGCGGGAGCAGCAGCGCACGCTCCATTTATTAGAGAGACAGGCAGAGTCCCCTGAGGAAGGGCAGAAATGAGAATATTTTAAAAGAGGATCTGCGGCTGTGGCCAGGGTATAAAGGAAAGGATGGAACGCATTGAGGCTGGCAGGTAAAAAGAGGGCTGGGGTCACTGGTTTGAAGACCCCTTTCCAGTGTGGATTGTGATAGACTCCAGTTCGCAGTGGGGCAGGGTTAAGGTGGCCTTCCTGTCCCATCCTTCAAAGAGGAAGGACTCTCGAAGGTAGGCCTCACATGGCCAGAAAAGCTGAAGAACGAGGCCTTAAGGGGTCTGAGGTCTTGAGACTTTGAGTTTGAAAAGACTCAGTGGACTTTCGAGATAGACCCTCAGGTAAAGGTGCTTACCACTAAGCCCGAGGCCTGAGCTCGATACTCAGATGCCACACAGGAGAAGAAATAATCAACTCTCCTAAGTTATCCTCTGATCTCCATGCATGTGCTTTGGCATTCGTGTGTACAAAGACACACACATACACAGACAAACACACAGAATAAATAAATGTAAAACTTTTTTGAATGAAAAGACTCACAGTTATTCATTCATTCATTCAAACATTCCACACATATCAGACTTCAACTGTTTGCTGGGCTAGGTGGGAGGTAACTCGAAAAGACTCAGTTCTTTATTTTTTTTTTTAATTAAAAAAAATTTTTTTTTTAGACTCAGTTCTTTAAACACTAGACCTTCCACAAGTCTAGGCAGGGAAGCAGCTACTAATCAAATCACTGTACACATCACACGCAAGTGTGATGCTAACCTATGCTGAAGGCCATTCAAGAGCAGAGTTGTACCAGAGGAACTGGGCCCTGGCCAGCTGGGGCACAGGAGGGCCCTGGGAAATAATGCCAAGAGCACCAGTTCAGAGTGACGAAAAGGTAAGTGCTCTTGTCTGTCACCAGGAGAAACACTGACCTCAGCTGTCCAGACTTCACTGGGCATGCATGTAAACACATGTGCACACACAAGTGAGCAATGAAAACGTTTTCTGAGTATTTGTGCCTGTGTGTTTATCTTCCTGCAAATGGGTATGCATCCATGGGCCTCAGGTAGGGTAGTGCCTCCCTCTTTCCTCATGATGCGTGCTACTTGTTTGGAGGTGTATTTCTTTGTCTTTCTTTCTTTCTTTCTTTCTTTTTTTTTTAAGACAGGGTTTCCCATCTTTAACTCCAGATTCCAGGGGAATCCGACTCCCTCTTCTGACCTCTGTGGCATTGCACAACATGGGTACACCAACCTACATGCAGACACTATACTCATATGCATAAAAAATAATAAATAATTTTTAAAAAGACAGTTCTTATCTGCCACGTGGGTGCTGGGAATCAAACCTGGGTCCTCCTGAAGAGCAGTCGGTGCTCTTAACCACTGAGCCATCTCTCCAGCCCCAGAGGTGTCTTTCAAAGCAGTGTGAGGCACAGCTTCTGGAATCCATGGTAACCGAAAACATCTCATCTGCCTCTTTGCTTCATGTCCCCAAGTTAGAGAAAGAGAAAGTAACCCAATCCCCATCTCCCAAGCAGCTATTCCATGATTCTGTGCACTTGGTGGGGTATGGTGGGTAAGAACCTCTGACCCAGTGTCAATCAAGCTCCTCCCCAAACCTTCCTTCAATTCTTCCTTTTTTGCTTACTAACTTATATTTTATTTTTTATTTATTTTTTGGCCAGGGGGGGGCTTTTTAAGACAGGTCTCCCTTTTAGTCCCAGCTGGCCTGGAGCTTGCTATGTAGACCAGGCTGGCCTTGAACTCACAGAGATCCACCTGCCTCTGCCTCCTCAGTGCTGGGATTAAAGGCATGCACCACCACGCCCAGAACTAATATATTTTATTGAGTACTTAAAATTTTTTTATATTTATTTTTCTATCTGTATTTTTAATTGTGTTTGTTCACGTTTATATGTCTGTGCATGTGCGTGGGACATTGGTGTACATGTGGAGGTCAAAAAACAACTTCTTTCCAACATGTGAGTCCTGGGAATTGAACTCAGATCATCAGTCTTGGCAGCATGTGTCTTTTTTTTTTTTTTTTAATGTGTATGAGTGTACTGTCTGCATGTAGGTTGGTGCACCCATGTCGTGCAATGCCTTGGAGGTCAGAAGAAGACATCGGATTCCCCTGGAACTGGAGTTAAAGATGGTTCTTAGCTGCCATGTGGGTGCTGGGAATTGAACCCGGGTTCTCCGCAAGAGCAGTCAGTGCTCTTAACTGCTGAGCCATCTCTCCAGCCCCACTTTTTTTGGGGGGGGCTTTTTGAGACAGGGTCTCCCTGTAGTCCCAGCTGTCTTGGAACTCATTATGTAGATCAGGCTGACCTTGAGCTCACAAAGATCCACCTGCCTCTGCCTCCCAAGTGCTGGGATTCAAGGCGTGCGCCACCACTCCTGGTGTGTTGAACACTTTTTAAACTGCATTGTGCAAAATCTTCTGTTCTAGCTTCCTTTATAGTGCTGAGACAAAAGACTCTGACTGAAAGCAACTAGGGTAGGAAATAATTTATTTGGTTTATACTTTCAGGTCACAATCCCTCATTGAGAGAAGTCAGGGAAGGAACTGGAATTGAGAGCTTGAAGCAGAGACTCTGGGGAAATGCAACTTGCTGGCTTAATACTAGCCTCTTGCTCAGCTCTCTTTTAAAGCCTAGACCATCTGCCTAGGGCTGATACTACCCATAGTAGGTCCGGCTCTCCCACATCAGTTAACAATCAAGACTAAGGCCAATCTGATGTAGGCAGCTCTTCAGTTGAGGTTCCCTCTTCCCAGGTTTTGTCCAGTTGGCAATAAAAAAAAAAAGAATAAGCACTTTCTCCATATGTTATTTCATTTGGTAAGCATTTGTTCCCCCACTTTTCAGATGGGAAAATTGAAATTCAAAGGTCAAGTATCTTGCCCAAGGTCACACTGCCAGCACAGCCGAGATGCCATCTCCAGACTTAGAACCTCCCTCCCATGCTGCTTCTACCACCTCATCCAGGACCTTTTGTGTCCTTCCTGCCTTCTTTCTCTTCCTCTTTCCCTCCCGGGTGGCTGTAAACACCAAGCGCATGGTGGATGGGAAGCTGGTTAGTCACATCACACAATGCTTCCCCGTTTTCTACAAGTGTGGTTTCATAACGAGGATCTGATTCATGCACAGCGTTTGAGGACACCTATATCCGTATCCCATCGCCAAGTTCCTCGGCAAATGTTGAGGTGTTGAGGGAGAATCATCAACATTTTAAAGTTGGAAGCGCATGCTTCATTCCACACAGATGAACTGAGACCCTGCAGGAAAGAATCTTTGCGAAGGATGAAGTGAATCACCAGTAGGGAACAAAAGACAGACGGTGCTGTATTCCAGCCAGCACACCTGGCTTCCCACCAGGAAATCAGGGTACTCTTTCAAAAGTGGACCTCAGTGAACACAGTGAAAGAATTCTCCGGATCAGTGAAGAACATGACCATCAGGGGCAGAGGCACCCCCAACCATTCTAAAAGTTCTAATGTATCATTCCCAGGTCCTAGGTTGCCTGAGATGTTTTCTTTCTTGCTATAGATCAAATTCTCTCCCAGCTATTTTGGAGGATGAACCATATTTCTACCCCATTGTCCAGAGGGAGGTTGAGGGAGGCAGATGTTGGGTGGACAGCGAGACGTGTCTGCCCCATCCAGCGACCATGTTATTGGAAGCTGTGGCCCTCATTCCACACATTGATACCCTTCCAGATATGTGAGGATAGGAGAGTTGGGCGGCTTGGGTTCTAAACCTGGTCCTGATGCTCAGAAGTCTTAGTTTTCTCAGCCGTAGGTAGAAATACCCCTACTGTGTTTTTCTTGGGGTCGGGAGAATCAGACCAAGTGGTGTTAGACAGGAAGCATGTCTGGAAGTGTGTGAAGGCATAATGAAATAATGGAGGGGGCTGCCCTGGCCTCCTTGAGTTCTTCTGCTCCTCCTGGGGCCTGACTGTGTGAATGCAGGTGCTGCCCCCTGCTTTCACTTTTGGGTGGAGCTCAGGGTTTCTTGTAAATGGATAGTATCATTTTTCTAACATGAATAAATGAAACGAAAAATTGAGGTGAAAGTCACCTAACCAAATCAACCATTTTAGCAAGTACACTTGAGTACACATTCACAATATCACACAACCACTACTTGATACAGTATCAAGTTCCAGAATATTTTCTTTTAAAAAAAATTTTTTTTTTTTTGGTCTTTTCGAGACAGGGTCTCCCTGTAGCCCCGGCTGTCCTGGAACTCACTCTGTAGACCAGGCTGGCCTTGAACTCACAAAGATCCGCCTGCCTCTGCCTCCCAAGTGCTAGGATTAAAGGCGTGCGCCACCACGCCGGCTTAAAAATATTTTATTTATTTATTTATTTATTTATTCTTTTTTATATGTATGAGTATACTGTCTGCATGTAGGTTGGTGCACCTGTGTCATGCAATGCCGCAGAGATTAGAAGAGGGAGTCGGATTCCCCTGGAACTGGAGTTAAAGACGGTTCTTAACCACCATGTGGGTGCTGGGAATTGAACCCAGGTCCTCTGCGAGAGCAGTCAGAGCTCTTAACTGCTGAACCATCTCTCCAGCCCATTTTCATCACCTCAAAAGAAAACCCTTCTCTCATTGAAGGTCATTTCTGTTCCGCTCTGCAGCTACCTGTCTGCTTCTTTTCTTTTGGACTTACCTGTTCTGGATACGTCATATGAACGGAACCTACAACCTGACACCATCTGTGTCTGGTTTTTCAACCGGCATAGTGTTTTCAAGGCTTACAACATTGGAGCACATGCCAGTCCTTCATTTCTTCTTACGACTGAATGATGTTCCATTGCATGTCTATACCACATTTTGTGTCTGTCTTGTCTTTTGATGGCTGTTTGGGGTATTTCCATCTTTTGCTGTAGGGAATAGTGCTATTATAAACATTTGGATATTTAAGGGTGTCCATGCTGTTTAGTTTTATTGTCAACTTGGTATACCCTGGAATCACCTGGGAAGAGGGAACCTCAATGGAGGAATTTTCCAGATCAGATCAGCCTGCAGCCATTCTGTAAGATATTGTCTTCATCAGTGTGTGAGGCCCCAGCCCACTGTGGGCAGGGCCATCCCTAGGAAAGTGGGTCTGAGCTGTGTAAGAAAGCTGAATATAAGCCAATGAGCAATCCAGAGAGAACACCAGCAAAGAGCATTCTTCTGTGCTTTCTGCCTCCAGCATCCTGTCTGGAGCTCCTGCCTTGGCTTCCCTCCACAGCAGATTATGACTTGGAACTATAAGCTAAATAAACCCTTTCCTCTCTGGGTTGTTTTCAGCCAGTGTTTTAGCATAGCAACAGAAAGCAAACTAAAATAGTCTTCCCACCTTGTTCCCCCTACCCTTGTCCTCAGATACAGAGAAAAGATGGCTGTCTGCTTGACAGGAAGAGGTCCCTTGACTAGAATCCAGCCATGTTTGACCCAGCCTCCAGAGCTGTAAGAAAAAAATCTCCCTCCGTTGTATAAGCCACCCGGCATGCAGTATTTTATTAATAGCAGCTAGAGTTGATGAACACCACAGTTAACTAGGGTGTTTACTGTGTGCACTTTTATAGAGAGGTTAAAGTCACACTATCAAGGCTAGAGAGCTGGTGGGTGTGGGGTAGAATGTAGACCTTGTGTATCTGACTCAAGAGCACATCACCTTGATATCTCAACAGCCCTGTTACAGAAGCCCAAGGTCACTCTCCTCAACACCTGGGACAGTTTTGGCTCCCGCTTACTCTGTGTCAGAGACAGCGGGTGACTGAGCAGTTACTTCCAATATGAAGCATAAACCACAAAGTGGTGCTTTACGGCCAGATGCTGGCTGGCTCAGGAGGGCCAGTGGTATGCCCCTTTCCTCCAGTTTTGTCTTTAGTGACATCACGCTGGTGGGCTGAAATCCACCATGGTGGGAGTCAAAGTTTACACTGCAGGAATTGGCAGACACTATAAACCAGAGCTGTTGCACTGGAAAGCCTGTTGTTAACCCTTCTAAGCCTGCTATTTCAGGCCATGTTGAACATATGAAGGAGTTATGCAGGAGTTGGGCTCCTAGACAGTCAGCATCAAGCTAGGTCTGGCAGGAATTCACCTGGTGGCATCCTTTGGTTTTCCTTTGATAGACTCATAGATCCCTGCATATCAGAGTCAAAAAGGCCCTTAGAGATAGTCATGCCGACCTGTCATTTCATAGTTGGAAAACCAGGGTCCAGAGAGGGGAAATGACTTGTGTGGGGTCACACAGCACATACGGCAGTCATTCATGCCAATTTACATCCAATCCATCCAAGCCTATTGATCTTGTTGGGGGTGGGGAAGGGACTGCCAGAGGTTTTCTGGAATAGATCAAACATCCATGTTGCTATTTGGGGAATGATTCTGTGAAGAAGGGGTAGTGTTTTCTGGGTTTCCTGGCTGTTCCCTCCTCTTGAATTTGCCCACCCCACAGGGTGTAGTAGAGAGATAAGCGAGATGCGCACTCTGTAATCAATAATGCAGCCTCTTCTGTCTCTGAGTGGAGTCTGTGGAAGTCAATGCGAATAGCACAGCTTGTAAATGTGCAGATTGGACCGGAGCCCTAAAGTGCACCCTAGAAAACACGGCTGCGTGTTCTTCATCTACAGCTAATTATAACTTTATTCATTACAGTCTGGCTCATAAGATTATAGACCTAAATCAGGAATAGAATATGTGTTACATATATATTTTTGTAATACTTTCCCTCCGTCAGAAGTGAGTCTCTGCCTCTATCGGAGGCGTGAAGTCAGAGTCCCGTCCCTGAGTCAGGATCTGCAGTGTGGCATTTTCTGTCGCCACCCCACACTTTGCTCAAAGCAACGTGGAGGTGTTAATCAACTCCTCCGAACGCTCCCACCCCGCCCGCCCCACCCGGCAAATCACAGCGCCTGTCAAAGGAAGATGGAAAAGGAGTTATTAATCTTTGGGGCCAAATGTTTTTAATTATGTATATACAGTATTCAAATTAGGTTTAAAATGGTCTTAGAGGTTTGGCTCTTCTCACTGCAGTTTATCCTGCCGGGCAGGGGGCACACCAGCACTGAGGGAGGAAGCTGATCAGATCACCCTTGTCAATGGGCTTGTCTGAACCCCTCAAGAATCAGGTCTTAGGCCTCTCTTACTCCCTGGGCTTCTTTCCGTAGGTGACCTCAATCCACTCCTTGAATACCATCTGTATGCCAAAGATGTCAAAATGTGGTTCTCTAGCTCTTTTCTGTGTACTTGGCTTACAGACTCACTTACCGACTCTGCCCCAGTCTCTTAGGGGATTTCTTGATATCACAAACCCTCAGTGCTCACAATGAAACTCTTTCTTTTCCCCAGCCAAACATGTTCTTTGCTGTGGTGCCCTGAGCATTCACATATCCGCTATCGCTACTTATTAAGTAGCCGTGTGCTCAGCCTGCAAAACCATGGGTTATTCTCGATTCTTCTTTTGCCCTCTCCTTGCACACCAATGAATGCATCTAATAGATATCATCTGCAAATTATATTCTGAGACTCCATCCTCTACAAATGGATATCCCCCTGCGGTCACCATCTTGTCCCTGGGCTACACTGGCAGCCCTCATAGCTGGCACCCCTGTCTCCAGTCTTGCCTTTCCAAGTTCCATTCTCCACCTAGCATCCAGAGGAATACTCTAAAAAATAGAGAGTTAGGGCTGGAGAGACGGCTCAGCAGTCAAGCACACTGACTGCTCTCGCAGAGGACCCAGGTTCAGTTTTGGTGGCTCGCACCATCTGTAGCCCCAGTTCCAGGGGATCTCACACCCTCTTCTGGCCTCCACAAGAATTGCATGCACATGGTGCATTTATTTATATACATGCAGACAAAACACTCATACACATAAAATTATTAATAAGTAAATAAATAAATAAATAAATAAATACATAAAATAAAGATTACCCACACCCATTCTCCAGCTCGCAGCCTTATGGCAGCTCAAGGACCAACATTACGTCCATACTTCCTACAACTAGGCCCCACCTCTCAACAATTCCACAACCTCCTAAAACAGCTGTGGACCAAATGTTCAAACACGTGAGCCTGTAGGGGACATTTATACCCTAACCATAACAGAAACCAAAGAGTGGAAGGAAAGGCAAGGCTGAATGCTGACAGGCCTGACCACCCAGAGTAGCTGAGTACTTAGTGAACCTGGCATGGTGGTGCATGCCTCTAATCTTAGCACTTGAGGGGCAGAGGCAGGTGGATCTCTATGAGTTTAAGGCCAGCATGGCCTATCTAGTCAGTTCTAGGACAGTTAGGGTTACATAGTGAGACCCTACCTCAAACAAATCAGCCAACTAATAATGAAAACCCCACAAATCCACTGAGCAAGTGCAATTCATTGGTCAGAACTGAGCTGTGACTGTGGGTCGCCATCCTTACACGGTCCTTGTGCCAAACTTTGCCATTCTATGTCTTTCTCATCCCCCCCCCAAGAGTAGTTAGCCTTTATATTCATGCTTCTCAAATAAAGCCGGCCTTTCCTAAAATCTTCATGTGTGTGCCTGTGTTGTATTATGCACATGTTTGTGTGTGTACACATGTGTACAGGGTCAATGTGGGTTGTTTTCCTAAATTGCTGTCTACTTTCTATTTCAATGAACCCGGAGCTCTCTGACTGTGCTGGCCAACAAGGGATCTTCCCGTCTCCTACTCTCCAGTGCTGGGTGCACATAGACTTGCCTGGCTTTTGCATGGTTGCTGGCGAACTGAATTCAGCCCCTCATACTTATACAGGAAGCACTTTACCGACTGAGCATCTATTTTCCCACAAACTCTTCTCTGATTCCTGAATGGATGCTCTTCCTCATTCCTGAGTTCCTAGAGCCCTTCGGCTGTTAGCTTTTCTCTCGTCCATATTTAGCATGGCGCCTAGCACACAGTAGGCATGCTGCAAGGGGGTGATGAAAAACTGTTGGCTCCGTGGCCACCTAGTGACAGAACAGATCTGCTTAGCCTCTGTGTCAGCCCCTTTCTCTTTGCTATTGGATGGTAAGCATGTCAAGGTCAAGCCGGAGCCTTACCCTTGGACTCCTGTGGTGCTATAACAGTGCTGAGCCCTTACTGAGCTCCCAGAACATTTCTGTGGCATGGAAGCAATCTGGGGTCCTCTGAGTCGAAGGAAAAGGACGGGTGTAATCAGTGTCTGATTCTTCTTTGCAGGGATTTGGAGTCCCACGGAACAAAGAGGTGGATGTAACCTTGTGACATTTTGTTAGAAACAAAGGGGGGGGGTTAATACAGTGCTAAGGTCTTTCAGGGGGTTTCCTCTGTAGAAGCGAGAGTTTTTCCCCTTTTCTGAAGATGCCAAATGAGGCCTGGCATGAAACATAGATTCATAAGGCTTTTTGTGTGCAAACAATATATCCATTATAGAACAGTTTTATATTCCCTCATCTGACACGCAAGGGTAGCGCTTTGTATAAACCACATTGTTTGAGCTGAAAATTGTATTCTACAGATTTCATTTTGATAAGAGAATTCTGGCTTTGTCGCCAACCGACATTTTAAGAAGTCACATAAAGAAGCAATGCCTTGAAAATGTATTTTCTTAGTGAGCTAATTCTGGTTGGAACCATCATTTCCCACAGTTCCTTGTTGCATCTTGAACATTCTTTGTTTAACCAGAAATGTGTGCTGGCCAAGGCTAGTCTTGGAGCAAATACCCCTGTTTTGTGACGGCTACCCTGGGTGTGTCACGTGGAGTAGATCGACAGTGCCAAAATCATCGTCATCACCATCGTCTTCGCTGCCATTCCCAGTTGCTGAGGTCAGTCCCTGTGCTACATACGCTACATATTTAGTATATGTCATTTATTTAATCTTTATATCAGCCTTGAGAAGGTCAGAGAGCTCAAATAGCTTGTCCAAGGTCACAGGGCTGGTGCGCTATGGAGATGCCTGGGCTGCACACAGTGCACGCACTTGCGTCCCGTACGGTATGGTGATGAATACCACTCACTCCCTGGGAAGCATTTGAGCTTCTGACTCAGCCTTAGAAGGCACCTTGGCCTGGCAGGAAAGCCATTGATGTACAAGTCAGACAGACCTCAGTTCTAACCCAAAAGGTGGACTACCGAGATACTTACCATCTGGCTAAACTTGGGCAAGTTGCTTGACTTATTTGACCTTCATTCTCTACATTCTTACAAGAAGAATAAGAATCACATCTGTGAAGTGCTGAGCAGGAGTCCATGCTATGTGCCAGATGAAGAACTTTCTTTTTTTTCGTCTCCTCATAGCCATCTGCCTTGTTCTTTCTGAGACGGGGTCTCTCATTGGCCTGAGTTAACCTATTAAGCCTAGCTGGCCAGAGGGCCCCAAGGATGCAGCTTCCTCGACCTCCCCACTGTGATTATGAGTGTGCACCACCATCCCAGGCTTTCTAGGGATTGCACTAGGATCCTCACACTTGTGTGGCAAACATGTTACTAACTGAGCCATCTCCCTAGCCCTATGTGGTCTCATTCAATCCTCACACCATCTCCAGGAGACCAGGACTTGTATCTTATTTCCATTTTATAGATGTGTCCACTGTGGCTTAGAGAGGGAAGTGACTTGAAACATAAACTCTTTCCACACTTTCTTGACCTTAGTATATGAAGCTCTGTTTCCTCAACCGGTGCACTTAGGAATGGCCTCTTCTTGAGAGCACAGGAGTCGAGAGAAGACTGCAGGGAACAGGGAGTCACAAATGTTCCTTCCCTCTCTTCTGCTTTCTTGGATTCTTTGACATAGCTCCTTTCTTTAAACTCTCAACTTGTGTCTTTCTCGTGGACTGTGTGACCAAAAGCTTCCAGGCTCCTAAGAGTCAAAAAGTACTTTTGTCTTTGGGGCTCTTTCATAGAAACTTGCTCATGGTAGATATTAAATAACAAATCAATGGAATAAATGACTGTGAAAAACAACGATCACTCTCCACCTCCCCCACCACGATGAAAGTTCTCATGGTTAGAGCCTGCTGGATAGTGTTTTTGGAAATTTCATTTGTTTTGTTTTGGAAGCCTTGTTTCACATAGCCCAGGCTGGCCTCAAACTCATTATGTAGCTGAGGATGGCCTTGTGCCTCTGATCTTCCTACCTCTACATCCAGAGAGTAGAGATTACAGGTATGCACCATCATGTGCAGTTTACGTGGTAGTGGGGATAGAACCCAGGACATCCAGTGTACCAGGCAAGTGCTCTACCAACTGAACCACATCCCCAGACCTGACATTTCTGGCTCATCATAAAAGTGGACAGAAACTTGCTTTTCCATTTCTGTAGCTTTCTCCTTATAGCAAGGGGAAATTCTAGACAGTCCCTCTTTGATATGGAAGGAGTCATAAAGCCTGGAAGTTCATGTGCCAGAGGAGAAATGATTCACAGTCATTGCACTGTGTGGGAAGGACGAACTGGGATGCAAACTGCTAGCATGCTCCAGGGTTTGCCTCTCGGTAATGCGAGCTTTGCAGTCTGGCCAGGAGTGAGCTTTTTACCATAAACATTCAGGGCATGCTGCTTATGTTTAAAAAGTGACGTGTTTTAATTTCCAGCCAAAAATACTATATGTTTGGATTGCAGTTTCTCAAGTTGCTAAAAAATTATTCAGAGGAGATGAAAACCTGCCATGCGGTAGAGGAAGCAGCCTGATGTTTAATGCAAAGGCGAGACCGGTTCTTGCGGAAGCATGGCCTTCTCTTTAAAGCCGGCTGTGAACACGAACGTGGCAGAGCTAAGACATTTTGGGTCTGCCACAAACTGGTGTCATCTATGGTCAACTTGGATTCCTTCAGACTTATAAACAACGTCAGGAGAACGGGCTTGACTGCATACATTTTTCCCATTTATTATGGATATGGAGGACAAAATAAGCTGGTGAGCCTACAGGAACACCTCTCAAATTCTAATATCCTATGACAGTAAAGGTGACTTCTTGCTTATCTACATGTAGCTCACAGGCCAACAAGAGGTGTGCTCTGTGCCTCTTCATAGGGGTTATGGTGTCCTGGGGGAACAGAAATCATCTTGAACACTGTGTTACTACCCAGTAGGAAATACAGAACTCAGGACCATGGCAGTGACAGCCAAACAGTTAAATGCTCTAACCCAGGGGCAACTTGTCACCTCTTCGGAAACCCATTGACCAGAACTGCCCACCTGGCTGCCTCCAGCCACACCGGCTCTGTGCAGCCCATTTTGTGCCCGGACAGAGTCCCAGAGAGCAAGCAAGCAGCACCAATGAACTAATCCACATGAAACAGCAGAAGACAAGAGAGAAACCATAATCACATCTCAGGGGAAGGGGAAGCTTGACTCTTCAAGAGATTTTTAAGAATCCATTCTGAGCAGGATACAAGATGTCTCTCTCTCTCTCCTCTTTCCCTCCCTCCCTCCCTCCCTCCCTCCCTCCTTCCCTCCCTCCCTCCCTCCCTCCCTTAACTTCCAAGAAATTGTTTATAAATTCCCTCTGTACTTGAAAAACAGCTAAGCCATTAGAGTTGAGATGGATTCTCTGGTCTGTGTGCAGGTGCAGGCATGTACGTGTGTGAGTGTGTGTGCATGTGTATTTAATGTAGGGTGGTGAAGCAGGTCAGAAAGGTAGACTAAAAGTGCCTTAGTATGAGCCAAAACCTTCCCTGAGCTACCCAAGAATATAAGGTTACTGGGAAAATGGGGAATCTGCAATGCCCAGATCTCTGATTTTGTCCTGGGCAAGTCCACGATGGATTCTGAAGAAAAGCCTGAGCAGCTCTGTGGATAGCAGCCTTTGTTTAGTTTGCTTATGCCTGAGCCATAGGCTGATGTCCAGGTTAGACAGCAGGACAGGGTCATACACTGCTTCTCTCTTCCTAGGAAGAGCACTGGGGCCAGGTGACATCAGCATTCACAAGCCCTGTCCCTTCTACCTGCCCACACAGGACAGCAAATTGTATCTTCCCAGTAACTGAACAGTAGATGGAGCATCAGAGGACAAACTGGGAGCCTGGAGAGGTATGATGAGCTGCCTGAGGGGGCCTGGGGAGAAGCGACAGCCAGAATTTAGAAAAGCGCCTGCACACTGGATCCAATGCTCTTTCTATTACGCCCCATGGGAACCACGAGCTGTGCACCCTAAGCCCATTACCTCTCATTAGCAGCCTAGAACTTGGACACATATATCAAGTATATTGAGAGGAACCTACCTTTTGCTTCATTTTTTTCTTTAAGATTTTCCAAAATTTATTTTTTTTTAATTAAATTTTTTTGGTGTTTTTGAGACAAGGTCTCCCTGTAGCCACAGCTGTCCTGGAACTCACTCCATAGACCAGGCTGGCCTTGAACTCACAGAGATCTGCCTGCCTCTACCTCCGGAGTGCTGGGATTAAAGGTGTGTGCCACCACGCCCAGCCCAAAATTTATTTTTATTTCATGTGTATGAGTGCTATGCCTGCATGCATGCAAGCGCATCCATGTCATGCAGTGCCTGTGGAGGACAGAAGAGGGTGTTGGGTCCCCTGGAACTAGAGTTTTGGATGGTTGTGAACCACCATGTGGGTGCTGGGATACAAACCCAGGTCTTCTGCAAGAACAGCCAGTGCTTTTAACCGCTGAACCAACTCTCCAGTCCCTGAGTATACACAGGTGCATCACATTTGTGCAGGAGCCTATAGAGGTCAGCCACAAGAGGGCATCAGATCCCTTGGAAGTGGAGTTATAGGCAGTTGTGATCCACCATGTGACTGCTGGGAACCAAACCCTAGTCCTCTATAAAAGCAGTCATCGCTCTTAACCACTGAGCCATCTTTCATGCTCCTGTGGCCGTATTTTTAAGTACAGAAATGCCGGCTGGGGTAGCACCCTGCTCTTAATGCATCTGAATTCACAAGCTCCCAGAGAAATGATCTATCTGGTGGGGAAGTTTTGGAGCAGGAACTGAGTGTATTCCACGCCACCTTTTCAGTTTTGTCTTGAATTCACCTTTGGGGATGGTGAATTCAGAACCCAGAATCAAGTGGCAGGTTTTTCAGGACAGAATCCCCCCGGAGACAGGCACGTATTGGCTGGTCCCTTTCCTGGATGGGGACATTGGAGCCTAAAGTGAAATGCTAGAAAGCACAGGTCTATATTCAGTTTATCTCCAAGGGCGGTGCACTATTTGCATTGGTATATATGTCCTGGGTCTTCTTTCTACGTTAGTTGCAAAGTTACTTATGATAAGGAAGAAAATAGTGAGATTAATGATCAGTCCAGAAATCTAGCTTTGAAGGCTGGAGAAACGGCTCAGCAGTTAAGAGCACTGGCTGGTCTTGCAGAGGACCCAGTTTGATTCTCAGCACCCATAGAGTGGCTAACAACCCTCCATAACTCCAGTTCCAGGGGATCAACACCCTCCTCTGGCCTCCTCAGGCTTTGCACAACATGGGTACACTTACGCAGATGCAGACACTACACTCATATGCATCAAATAAAAATAATAAAAATTTTTTTTGTCTTTTTTGAGACAGGGTCTCCCTGTAGCTCCAGCTGTCCTGGAACTCACTCTGTAGACCAGGCTGGCCTTGAACTCATAGAGATTCACCTGCCTCTGCCTCCCGAGTGCTGGGATTAAAGGTGTGTGCTCTGTTTAATGGGCCTAATGAATCCCAAGACTCATGAGGCCTGGGACAAAGGACTGTTCTGAGCAAGGCCTAATTCCTAAAGAAACCTAGAAACTTTGGGTGTGTCTCTGTTTGAGTAACTATACCTATTCAAGCTCTGTCCACATATGAATGACATACATGTACAAACATGGTACGTCAACATGCTTTCCTATTTCTGCTAAAAAAAGAAAACAATAAGCCTTCAGTCTTTATTCTGCTTGAAGATGGTGTGTAGTAGTGGAGCTTGCACATAGGATCTGATATTTGATTGTCTGGGATCAGTTCCCAGCTGTACACACACACACACACTCACACACACACACACACACACACACACACACACACGCTCACTCACTCACGTTTCCCCAGCCTGTAATCCCAAGAGGTTTTAAATGTAATCCCATTAGGCATAATTAACTTGTCCTTTACTGGATTTGGCATTTGCCTCTTATTTTAGGACTCTTTCCACATTCTCCAGACCTCCAGTTATTTCTTGAAACCTTACATGTACTCAGGAACAACTTCTGCCACTTCTATGAGCTGCCACCTATTTTTTCTTCTTTAATATCTGCTGCTAAAGGGGCTGCCCACTCAATGTATTTTATCACATAATAGTCTGGCACAGCGCCCCTGTACTTGTCAGAGATCTCCAGAGAAGCAGAGTCAGTGAGATATGTGTGTTTGCATCAAAAGGTTTCTTGTAAAGCCAAGCATGGTGATGCACAAGTGGAATCCCGGTGCTTGAGAGGCTGAGGCATGGGTTACATTGTAAGTTCCTAATCAGTGGAGGAAAACAAACAAACAAACAAACAAACAAACAAAGCAAAAATAAAGGGAAGAAAGGAAGGAGAGAGAGTGATCCTAATTAGAAAATTATAAGGAGTTAGTTCATCCAATCACAGATGTTTAGCACATGCACCAAGAGAAATGGAAAGCTGGAGACTGAGCCCTGCGTGGTGATATCCCTCCAGTCTGAGGACGGAAGTGTGAGGACCAGGAGGGCTGATGGGGTGAGAGCAAATCTGGGGACAGGACAAGGACAACACCACAGCCCAGGTCACTACCACAGCCGAGATCAACACCACAGCCCAGACAACACCACAGCACTGACAACACCACAGGACAGACAACACCACAGCCCAGACAACACACCACAGCCCAGATCACTACCACAGCCGAGATCAACACCACAGCCCAGACAACACCACAGCCCAGACAACACCACAGCTCAGACAACACCACAGCACAGACAACACCACAGCTCAGAAAACACCACAGCCCAGACACAACCACAGCACAGACAACACCACAGCTCAGACAACACCACAGCTCAGACAACACCACAGCCTAGACAACACCACAGCACTGACAACACCACAGCCCAGACAACACCACAGCACAGACAACACCACAGGACAGACAACACCACAGCCTAAACAACACCACAGCCCAGACAACACCACAGCACTGACAACACCACAGGACAGACAACACCACAGCCCAGAAACACCACAGCACAGACAACACCACAGTCCAGACAACACCACAGGACAGACAACACCCCAGCCCAGACAACACCCCAGCTCAGATCAAAACCACAGAACAGACAATACCACAGGGCAGACAACACCACAGCACAGACAACACCACAGGACAGACAAGACCACAGCCCAGACAACACCACAGCACAGACAACACCACAGCACAGACAACACCACAGCACAGACAACACCCCAGCTCAGACAACACCACAGCACAGACAACACCACAGTCCAGACAACACCACAGGACAGACAACACCACAGCCCAGACAACACCACAGGACAGACAACACCACAGCCCAGACAACACCACAGCACAGACAACACCACAGCCCAGACAACACCATAGCCCAGACAACACCACAGCCCAGACAACACCACAGCCCAGATCAATACCACAGCCGAGATCAACACCACAGCCCAGACAACACCACAGCTCAGACAACACCACAGGACAGACAACACCACAGCACAGACAACACCACAGCCCAGACAACACCACAGGACAGACAACACCCCAGCCCAGACAACACCACAGCACAGACAACACCACAGCACAGATCAATACCACAGCCGAGATCAACACCACAGCCCAGACAACACCACAGCTCAGACAACACCACAGGACAGACAACATCACAGCCCAGACAACACCACAGCACAGAAAACACCACAGCCCAGACAACACCCCATCTCAGATCAACACCACAGCCCAGACAACACCACAACAAAGACAACACCACAGCCCAGACAACACCCCATCTCAGATCAACACCACAGCCCAGACAACACCACAGCTCAGACAACACCATAGCCCAGACAACACCACATCCCAGATCAATCCCACAGCTGAGATCAATACCACAGCCCAGACAACACCCCAGCTCAGATCAACACCACAGCCCAGACAACACCACAGCCCAGACAACACCACAGCTCAGAAAACGCCACAGCCCAGACAACACCACAGCACAGACAACACCACAGCTCAGACAACACCACAGCACAGACAACACCACAGCCCAGACAACACCACAGCCCAGATCAATACCACAGCCGAGATCAATACCACAGCCCAGACAACACCCCAGCTCAGATCAACACCACAGCCCAGACAACACCACAGCTCAGACAATGCCACAGCCCAGACAACACCACAGCCCAAACAACACCACAGCCCAGACAACACCACAGCCCAGATCAATACCACAGCCAAGATCAATACCACAGCCCAGACAACACCACAGCCCAGACAACACCACAGCTCAGATCAACACCACAGCCCAGACAACACCACAGCACAGATAACACCACAGCTCAGATCAACACCACAGCACAGACAACACCACAGCACAGACAACACCACAGCTCAGATCAACACCACAGCCCAGACACCACCACAGCCTAAACAACACCACAGCCCAGACAACACCACAGCCCAGACAACACCATAGCCCAGACACCACCACAGCCTAAACAACACCACAGCCCAGACAACACCACAGCACAGACAACACCACAACCTAGACAACACCACAGCACAGACAACACCACAGCTCAGACTAACAGGTGGCAAAACTGGTTCTATTTAGCCTTTTGTTCTATTGATGTCTTCTGGTAAGCGGACAGGCCCCACCCACATCAGCAGGGCCATTGGTTTATTGTCCATCAATTCAAATATTAAATCTCATCCTCACAAACATACCCAGAATAATGTTTGACCAATGTCTAGACACCCTGTGGCCTAGCCTAGTTGAGACACAAAATTAATCATCATGCCAGGTAATCAGTAAAATATCACTTAATTAATTAACTAGTTAATTTATTAATGAGTGAAGTGTTATTGCTGCTAGTTTGCTTATCGCTGTAGGTACAGGCTGCCGTCCTTGACTTTGAAATTGTCCCGGGCTCCCCTCACACCTGTGCAGGCACTGCCTTGATAACACGAAGAGAGTATTTTCTTCCCCCCAGTCTCGCCCCCTATCGAAGTGGAGCCAGCTGCATTTTGTCTGTGAGGAGCCCTGAGGACATTGCCCTGAGCCTCAATGGCTCCTCATGATCGTCTCCAAACACTATACTACAGTTACATTCTGCTGTCACCTCTCTAGGGCTCAGATATGCTCTCCCACTGCTACGGACCTTCTCCAGAGCATGCGGGAGCTCAGGGCCCTTGTGTCCTGTCCCCCTTCAGCCCTGGCCCTTGCTCTTCTACCCTCCCCAGAATCCCCTAAGGAGTCGCTTCCACATAGGCCTTAGACTTTCACAGATACTCGCATGCCCCATGTGAGGCCACTCAGCAGTCAGTGGGCTTTGCTTGAAGGTCTGCATTTACTTCCATGCCCCCCCCAAGGTGTTGATAGACTCATTATTGCACCTCATCTGAGCAGAGTGGTGGCCATCACTGAGCCATCTCATCACCTTTGGTGGTCACTAGCAGGGGGTGAGCACTTTCTGCTCATCTGTGCTGGACCACAGCCAGGTTCTTCCTGGACACTAGCTTGGCCATGCTCATTTGAAACAGGAGTGCCCGGCACTGAGGAAGTTGCTCCCTGGAGCCCAGAGACAGAGATGCAGGGTATGGGGGCCTCTGAAGGCTGATTTTGGCTCAGAGAAGAATCCGAGGCCCTTGTTTTGTTAACCCTTCCTAAACCCCAAGGCTTAAGTCTACTTTACAGTGTCTTTCCTAAGTGACAAGTCTTGAACTCTTGAGTGTCCACGTAGGGCAGGGCATTGACTACATCTAAACAGCCTAAACAAACAAACAAACAAACAAACAAAAACAAACAAAAAAACTCAGCAAGCTGCGTGTAATGGCACATGCCTATAATTTCAGCACCCAGGAGGCTAAGGCAAAGGGGCTGTGAGTTTGAGGGTAGCCTGGGCTATCTGGTGAGTTCTAGGCCAGCCTGGAGATATAGTAAAATGCTGTTTCAATCGGTCAATAAGTACATAAATAAAATTCAAGGGAAAGTAATGCTATGATAATAATAGTTTTAACAGACTACATGTGTAGAGCACTTCTGTACACTGAGGACTAAGTCCTTACATGGATTTTCTTACTCAGATCTCCCCAAACTCCTGTGTCTCTACCCTACAGCTTCAGTTTCCTGTGGGGCTGGGGAAGCTCAGTGGTTATTCATATCTAGGTTATCTGACTCTTCTCTACCCCCACCCCCGACAAGCTTTGCTTTCTTCCTCTTCCTCCTCCTCTTCTTTTCCTCCTCCTCCTCCTCTTCCTCTTTCTCCTTCTTCTCCTTCTTCTTCTCCTCCTCCTTCTTTCCTTTGATTTGTTGTTGTTGTTGTTGTTGTTGTTGTTGTTGTTGTTCAGGCAGAATCTCACTCTATAGACCAGGCTGACCTGGACCTCATGCTGTAGTAATCCTCAGCCTCAGCCACCATGCCTGGCTTTGTTCTTTTCACTCTTCCCTGTGACAGAGTTTTGAGAAGAGGGATCATGTCCCCTGAGCTATCTGCTTTTTGTTGCTAAGAGCCACAATCTAGATCTCTCCTTGTGTGTCCGTCCCTAACATGGCCTCCCATGTCCCTATCAAGCTAGCAGCCCCCTCAGTGGCTCGTGCTGGTGGTGTTCAGCTTCAAGAGCAGAGTCCCAAAGAGACCTGAGGTTCAGGCAACGAGCATCACATCCCAGAGGTTCTGAACCTCAGCCCTGGGAAACTTGCATCAGTACAACCCTAGGGCACCTGAGAACCCACATCTGGAGTTCTGGCCCACTTGCAGTGCCCAGTCGATGAAGGCCCCCTAGGAATTTCTAGTTGGTTACAGCAGCCAAGTCTCTACTTCGCATCTTGTACTTGAGCAGTTGTCTTCTTGAAGCTGGGAGCTGAGCCCAACCATCGGGCGCACGCCTTTAATCCCAGCACTTGGGAAGCAGAGGCAGGTGGATCTCTGTGAGTTCAAGGCCAGCCTGGTCTACATGGTGAGTTCCAGGACAGCTGGAGCTACAGAAATCTGCTTCAAAAGGACCAAAAAAAAAAAAAAAAAAAAAAAAATCTGGCAATGGCTGTCCTGGAGTCACTCACAGATCAGAGCACAGCTGTCTGTCGCTGGTAGTTCTGAGCCCGGCCTGGTCTGCGGTGTCCTTAGCGTTATCCATCCCTAGAAGCAGAGGAGGGAAAAGATGGGATATGGAACTGAAAGACCTGGTTTCCTTATACTCCTTTTCTCCTTTCCCCTCCTTCCCCTCCCTCCCTCCTGCCCTCCCTTCCTTCTTTCTTTCTTCCCTCTTTTTCCACACAGTCTTTTGTAGCCCAGACTGGCCTTGAACTTCCCTCTTTTCCTTTCCCCTCCCTCCCTCCCTCTCTCCTTTCCTTCTTTCCTCCTTCTCTTTCTTTTCACAGGCATTTTTTGTGTAGCCTAGACCGGCCTTGAACCTGATATGTAATTGTGAACTTGTGAACCTGATATGAGGATGATATGAATTCCTGATCTTTCTCCCTCCATCACGGGCATGCCACCCTCCCCACCCCCCAGTATCTACAGTGCCTGCCCCCCCCCTCAGGATTTCATGCTTGCTAGCAAGCACTCCATTAACTGAGATGTCCCCAGCCCCAGGGAAGCCCTCATTTTCGAGAGCAGGGCTTGACCCTGGTGAGGTGGCGGACGTCCTGGAGAAGGAGGCAGCACTCCAACACCAACCCTCCACGCAGGCTAAATTTGGGGTTCTGGAGAAGCACAGGCCTGCAACCCAACTTCTCGTTTGGAATCCTGGCTCTAGCACTAAGTTCTGTGACCTCGGGATGATTGTATGATCTTACTGACTCAGTTTACCCATTTATAAAGGGAGAAAACAGTAGCAGCTGCTTCAAACTTCAGCAAATTAATACAGGTAAAGAGCCGAGAATTGGACATGAGACCGAAAGTCCAGCAGCCAGCAGCTGCTCCTGCTTGGTGCTTTACATGGATCACCAAGATCACCACAGCTGCAGAGACAGACGGATGGACAGCACAGCCCTCAGAGGAGGGGCCAGCAACCAAGCATCGGAGCTGCACAGCGAAACAGAGGAAGAATGAACTGTTGCTTTCTGGAGTGGTCTACCTGCTTATTTATTTATTTTTGAAACTGTGTGGCCCAGGGTGGCCTTGAACTTGTGATCCTCCTGCCTCAGCTTTTCCATGCTGGAAATACAGGCACGTGCCAGTACACCAGCTTGCAAGTTTAAGTAGCTAAAAGGGTGTAATCAGATGTATGGCTCAGTACAGCCAGAAAAAGAGAGTCCAGTTCCTGGGGATTTATTTATAAATGCAGAAAGATTCAGGAGTGTATGATCAGAGTTTTTTTTTTTTTTTTTTTGTGTGTGTGTGTGTGTGTGTGCATGTGTATGGTATGAGTGTATGTGTATGTCTGAGTGTGTCTGTGAGAGAATGTATGTACATGGTGTGCATGAGTGTATCTAAATGTGCCTACATATGTGTATGCATGTATATGAATATGTATATACATGTGTCTGTGTGTATGAGGGTGTATTTGTGTGTACTGTGTATGTATGTTTGTATATGTGTATATGTATGTACTGTGTATGTACGTATATGTTTCAGTGTACTGTGTGTACTTGTATGCGTATTTGTGTATTTGTGTAGCTGTATGTATCTATGTATGTATATGTGTATATGTTTCAGTGTATTGTGTGTACTTGTATGTGTATTTGTGTATCTGTGTAGCTGTTTATATGTATGTGTATGTATGCATATGTATTTGTGTGTATGTGTGTATTTGTGTATATATATATATGCATACGCATGAATGTTTACATGTTGTGCATATGTGTTTGCATGTTGTGTGTATGTGTGGTGTGTATGTACTGTGCATGTATGTATATGTGTGTGTTGTGTGCATGTATGTGCGTATTGTATGTGTTGTGTGTATGTGTTTGCATGTTGTGTGTGTTTGCATGTTGTGTGTATGTGTTTGCATGTTGTGTGCATGTGTGTTGTGTGTATGTGTTTGCATGTTGTGTGCATGTGTGTTGTGTGTATGTGTTTGCATGTTGTGTGCATGTGTGCGGTGCTTCTGCCACACACACTGCTTCAAACTCAATTCACAGGAAAAAAAATAGCATTTTAAAAAAACAACTAGGGCCTGGAGAGATGGCCTAGCAGTTAAGAGCGCTGACTGCTCTTACAGAGGACCCAGGTTCGATCCCCAGCACCCACATGATGGCCGAGAACCGTCTGAAACTCCAATTCCAGGAGAACTCCAGTTCCAGGGGAATCCGACACCCTCTTCTGACCTCTGTGGCATTGCACGACACAGGTGCACACACCTCCATGCAGACAGTACATTCATACACATACAGAAATAAATAAAATTAAAAAAAAAACAACTAAATTTGCTGATCAGAATTTGTTATTATTCTGCTCAACATAAAAAAAAAACTAAAAATTCCTGGCAAATCAAAATAATAATAATAATTTAAAGCACCCATCATTCAACTACTTGAAGACATCCACTGATATTTTATATGACTCATCTACACACACAGACTCATGCACACACACATACAGAGATTAGAAGCCCAGAAGATCTAGATTCTGACTATTTTACATTAACAATTGTTCTGGGATTTAGGTTCTTAACTTCAAAGAATAGGGAGAGAAAGCCTCATTAGCACAGAGGGTCATATTGTATGTAGTACGTGGGGAAGAAGAATGGAGTGTAAAAGCTGTATGTAATAAATGTTTTGTGTCCTGTGAATCTATTGGAGTAGAGATGACAAATGTCATATTGTTGAATTTGTCAAGTGTCTCTTTTTCTTGAAAATGAAAAAAAAAAAAACTTCCTTAAACTCTATATATTTAGTTACATAAACAATGCCTTTTTCATGAAACTTTACTTGTAAGCCAGAATTAGCAAAATATTAAAAATTGTGTTATAGCCCAGTCTGGCGGTGCACTTGGGAGATGGAGCCAGGAGGATCAGTAGCTCAAGACCCCAGCCTAGCTGCACAGTGAGAGCTTGTCATTAACTAATATAATACATCTTATGTTTGTGTTAACCAGGATATTTTTTCCTGGTTTATAGATGGAGTTATAATAGTTCTCGCCGGAATTTACTATACCTTTGTTTTTTCTTGTTTTACTACATTGCCCAGGCTGGCCTTCCTTAAACTCCTACTCTCAAGTGACCCTCCTGCCTCAGCAGCTGGGACTCTGGAAGAACACCCCTGCACAGCCTGCTGAAACAAGTCTTGAGGAACTCACTGTAGCTGGTCTGCAGAGCTCCCGAGGGAAACGCTATCCCTTGTGTCTTTCCTTTCTTTGATCTAGATACAATTCCCTTTAGCTCTGGCCATCTGGAGCCCCTTCCAAAGGTGGTAAGTGACACTGGAAGACAGTGTGACAGGATTCTCACAACAGGAGGCAGCCTGTAGAGGGTCACTTTCTGCCTTTCTGGGATGATCTGGCCCATGATGTTCCAGCCAGTCTGTTGAAGACAGGCTGCAGGTCACACTGGCATCTGGCTGGGCACAGCAACTTGCTCATTCTGTCATAGAGGAAACATTTCCACAGGAAATCTCAAAGACTCCTTTAATGTTCACATTTTTAGTTTTTAGATGTTGTGATAGTAGACTCACAGGCAAAATTGACCATTTCTGCATATATGCATATTATATATACAATATATATTTTACTGTTTTATTTATTTTTTATGTGTATGAATGTTTTGCCTGCTTGTATGTAGCTGCACCCATGTTGTGCAATGGTCAGAAAGGCCAGAAGAGAGCATCACATCCACTGAATCGGAGATACAGTTGTTAGCTGCCATGTGGTGCTGGGGACGGAATCCCACTCCCCTGCAAGAGCAGTCGGTGCTCCTAGCTGCTGACCCATCTCTCCAGCTCCTACAATATATATTTTTGTAAACTACCTTTATGATGCTGATATAAGCCAACACAGCATTTATTTTTGTGTCTGTGTATTCTAAAAAAAATATCTGGGACTGGAGAGATGGCCTAGCGGTTAAGAGCGCCGACCGCTCTTGCAGAGGACCCGGGTTCGATCCCCAGCACCCACATGGCGGCCAAGAACCGTCTGAAACTCCAATTCCAGGAGAACTCCAGTTCCAGGGGAATCCGACACCCTCTTCTGACCTCCGCGGCATTGCACGACACGGGTGCACAGACTTGCATGCAGACAGTACATTGATACACATACAGAAATAAATAAAAAAAAAAAAAAAAAAAATATCTGGATGGAATCCCATTAAATAGGACTGCCATGTTTCATTTCACTGCTTACTTCTTAATATTTCATATACACATATACACACACATACACAGTGTGAGAAACAGAGAGAGAGAGAGAAAGAGGTGGAGAGAGACATAGAGACAAAGAGAGATTAGATACCTGGAAAATATAGATTCTGATTTATTTTTTACATTAACAATATTTTTTTATTTATATTCTTAACATTATTATTATTATTATTATTATTATTATTTGGTATTCTTGAGATAGGGTCTCCCTGAAGCCTCAGCTAGCTTGGAACTCATTATGTAGACCAGGCTGACCTTGAACTCACAGAGATCCACCTGCCTCTGCCTCCCAAGTGCTGGGATTAAAGGCATGCACCACCACTCCCAGTTTACACTCTTAACTTTAAAAGAGACTTTAATCGGGCGGGTGTGGTGGCACACGCCTTTAATCCTAGCACTCGGGAGGCAGAGGCAGGCAGATCTTTGTGAGTTCAAGGCCAGCCTGGTCTACAGAGTGAGTTCCAGGACAGCTGGGGCTACAGGGAGACCCTGTCTCAAAAAGACCAAAAATAAAAAAATAATAATAATAAAATAAAAGAGACTGTAAACAGGATTGGAAAATTACATTAGACTATAAAGTAGGGTACCTAGAACATGTAAAATATAATGAAATATTTCACTATTTGTATCATTACCCAAAATGTTGAATGAACATCCCTAGATATTTATCTTTGCATGCATTTTTTATTTATTTCCTTGGACTAAACTGGGTGAACCAAATGGTGTAATTATTTAAACACAGTGATACTTACTGCTAAGCTTCTCCCCAGGGAAGGGCTGCTGACTTATGCTTAGCCTAGCTGGGCACAAGAGAAAGAATTTTGATACATCCTCTCCAACCCTGAGTGTTACCATCTCCTCTATTTCTTGCTCATCTTCTCCAACCATGAGTATTACCCTTCCTTCTATTCCTTACCCATCTGATAAATATCTACTCATTGCCAGGTTAGCTTAAGATTTTTGTTTATTACCATCTCTTTTTCTTCCTGTTTAGCAAATGCTTGCTCTCCATTTCTTCCCTATAGAGGAACTCTTTTTTTTTTTGGGGGGGGGCTTTTCCAGACAGGGTCTCCCTGTAACCCCAGCTGTCCTGGAACTCACTCTATAGACCAGGTTGCTGAACTCACAAAGATCTGCTGCCTCTTCCTCCTGAGTGCTGGGATTAAAGGTGTGTGCCACCATGCCCGGCTTTTTTTTTTTTTTTTTTTTTTACAAAGTTGTATTTTTGGAGACATAGTTGTAAAGCAGGTGGTATCTTTTTAGGCCTGTTTCTTGTCCTTTCATCGTATTTATGTTTTTGAATAAATTTAAAAAATAATTTAACTAGTCAAATCTATGAATGTTTGATTTTTAATCATTTGGTAGCTTTGTCATGTTTACTTGACAAATAGATATAAATGATAAATATAGATATAAATATAAGTAGTTTAAAATTACAATCATGAGCTTTGGAAAGCCCATCTCTTCTGTACCTAATGTGTTAGTGAGGATGTCCTTGGTTGCTGGTAATTAAACTGACTTAACCACTGAGTCACATGGATAAGCTGGGAGGCTGGTGGCTTGGGCTTTAGATACTGCTTTCCAGGGCTCCCAGCTCTGCTCCTAGCTCTTCTGAGAGTTGGCTCCATCCTCAGTTTGGCTCCGTTCCTGATTCCAAGATGGCTGCCAACCGTGACCAGCCTTCCAGCCTTCTCCCTTACATTCCTGTATGAGAGGAGGTAGTGCCATCCTTAAAGAAGGGTTGTGAGAGCTGCTCTCCCATTAGATCATCTAAACTCTGTCTGTTTGCATATGCTGATTGGCTTACACCTGGTTCCTGAGCCAATCCCCTTGAAAAGAAATGATGTCACCCAAATTAGTTTAGAATAATAACCCCTGGGCCCAAGATTGGAGTCATTTCACAGTGGTGGATAGTGGGCTGTGTGTGGGGGTAACCATGAGGTGCATGTAGTCAGGCTCTGTCCTGGTTTGACTTAGGGATGGAGGAAACCAGTTCTGTAACCCAGCACTCAGGAGACAAAGGTAGCCAGATAGCTGTGAGATCCTTGAAATTTCCAGAAAAGATAGTTCTGGGGCAGACTGCTTAATAAGCATGAGAAATGGGTTCAATAACATCTACTTCATGAGGTTGTTGTGGAGATTAGATGAGTCGATGCAGGTGACAGGCTTGAAGCAGGACCTGGGGCACAGGAAGAACATACAGAGTTCCCGAGTTTACATCTCAGATCTACCATTTGCCAGCCTTGGGAACGTGTATATTTAGTATTTTTATTCGTTCATTTGTTTACACACTTGTGTGTGCCTCAGTGTTTATTTATTTATTTTTGGTATTTTGAGATGAGATCTTACTATTTAGTCCTGGCTGGTCTGAGACTCACTATTTAGCCCAGGCTGGCCCTTTGAACTCACGGTAGTTTTGATTCCTCCTCCCTCAGCCTCCTGAGTATTGATATTATGGATATGTGCCATCATACCAAGCTTATGTATTTCAGGACATGTTTTTTTGGTTTTGTGGGAGATGTGTGTAGTGTATGTTCATCTATGCACATGTATACAGAGGTCAGAGTAAGATGCTGAGTGGCCTGCTCTATCATGCTTTGTCTTATTACCTGGAGAAAAGGTCTTTCACGAGCCTGGAGTTTACCAGTTTGGGGCTAGGCAGGTGACCAGCAAGGCTCATCAGTCCTCCAGCCTCTGCCTCTCACCGGTGCATCTGATCACACCCAGGTTTTATGTTGGTGTTGGGAATCCAAATTCAGGTCCTCACATTGTACAGCAAACTCTCTTATCCCTGGATGCATTTCTGTAACCTGTACCTAATGTTTAAAATCCTTAAATGCAGGGCTGAAGAGATGACTTATTGGTTAAGAGCACTGGCTGCTCTTATGGAGGACCCAGGTTCAGTTCCCAGCACCCTCATGGTGGATAACAACTGTCTGTAACTCCAGTTCCATGGGATCTGCCCTCTTCTGACCACCACAGCCATTGCAAGGCACAGGTGCACTTACATACATACAGGCAATATGCTCATATACATAAAATTAAAATGATGCATAAAATATTTAAAAAAATAAAACCCTTCGAATGATGATAACAACAATAGGATCTCTCTCATGGGGCCTGAAGATGTAGAATGTGACCTAAACAGCCCTGGCATGTAGTAAGTCTTGCATATTTTAAAAATTGTTACCGGGGCTGGAGAGATGGCCTAGTGGTTAAGAGCACCAACTGCTCTTGCAGAGGACCTGGGTTCGATCCCCAGCACCCACATGGCGGCTGAGAACCGTCCGTAACTCCAATTCCAGGAGAACTCCAGTTCCAGGGGAATCTGACACCCTCTTCTGCCTCCACGGCATTGCATGACACGGGTGCACAGACCTACATGCAGACAGTACATTCATACATATAAATAAATAAAATTTTTAAAAATTAAAAAAAAACATCCAATTAAAAAAAATTGTTACCATTGAAGTTATTTTTCTAAGTACAGCTGTCTTCAAACTGTCCAGGAATTAACTGGCCTCTGAGAAGAGGGAAACAACTGGGCTCTGGAGAGTAAGAGTGATAGAGATTCCCCATGGGGGTAGGGTGGTCCCAGGACAGGTTATGAGTGGTTAGAGCTAAGTCCCAATGTGTCACGCAATTTCCTCTTAGTGTCTTGGCCCAGCCCTCAAAGAGTTGGTTAAAGTCAGGGTTGCTTTCAGCTGACCAGCCTTTGAGACTATGGCAGGACTTCCTGTTCCCTCCAGGGAAACGGGCTGGGAGCCAGCCAAGTACTAATGCGGTGTCCTTTGAAGGCGTGCCCAGCTTCCCCATTTTAAATGCAATATGCTTATTACTGGTCTGATTTTTATTGGGAAAAAGCAGCGGTGTACTTTCTAGGTCCCTGGGGTCTGAATTAAAATAAAGGAAGTACTTTAAAAAATCAAATCCACATAGTGGCTCCTGGAAGCACGCTGTTAAGTGAGGGTATCACAGACCTCGGAAGCTACTTCCATACCAACTCCTGAGACAAAGCCTCATGGTAATTGCATTTGGAGGTCCCAGAGGCATTGGTAATGGAGGCAAGATCGTCTCCAAGTCCTGTTTGCATAAGAAAGCGGATAAATTGCAAAAGCTACAGCTTCCTGAGAACCTACTACGTGCCAGGTCTTGGGTTGTATGATGAACTGGTAGGGCATGATCTTCATCTGTAGACGAGGAAACCCCACATGGGCTACACAGGTAACAGGTGGCAGAGCTGAGATTTGAGCTCAAGTTTTTCATACATCCAGATCTGTATTCTTGCCTTTTTGGTAGTATTTTTCAGATGCTAACCAAGACCCAGGAGTGAGATGTGAAATCCATTTAGTGAACAGCAACTGGTAATTTAAAAAATAAAAGAGAATAGGGAATATGGCTGCATTGCCTGGGTATAAACACCTAGCATTTAATGAGATGCAAGTGTGCATGTGTGTATACATATACACTAGTATATCTTTAGTGTATATGTTCATATGCACTGGCTCATAATTTTAAATATATTTCTTGGTGCAGCCACAGTCAAAAGATATGGGAGGTCTTGGGAGATGTCTCTGTGAGTAAAGCACTTGCCATGCAAACGTGAGGACCTGGGTTCAATTCCCAGAACCAACAATTTAAAAAGCCAGGTCTGGTGGCACCCTCTTCTCATCCTAGCCCTCAGGAGTTAGAGGCAGGCAGAGCTCTGTGAGTTTGAGGCCAGTCTGGTCTATATAGTGAGTTCCAGGCCAGCCAGGACTACGTCATGAGACTCTCTCTCAAGCAAAACAAACAAAAAAGCTGAACTTGGTGGCATGTGCTTATAATCTCAGCACTGGTAGATCCCTGGGGCTCCTTGGCCAGTAGCCTAAGCTACTCAGTGAGCTCTAAGCCAATCAGAGACCCAGTCTCAAAAAACAAAGGAAACAGCACCTGGGGAACGACACCTGAGGTGGAACTCTGGCCTCCCTACACAAGTGCACACAGATGCATCTTTATCCTCACAGACACATGCTCCTGTACACAAAATGTATGAACACTCACATGCATGTACACACACACACACACAAAACCCATTATTCTATGCCGATACATGACTTCTCAGCTAACAAGACCTAACATTTACTAAGACGTTATTATGCATTTAGAGTAATATAGATATATGGATTGAATTAATTATTGCAATAACACAAGATAGGCAGTATTAATATAATCCCTGATTACAGTAAGAAGGCTGAGGAGCAGAGTGTGAAGTATTTGCCTATAGTGCGAAGGTAAGCACAAACCTTGAATTTGAACCTGGATTGCCTGGCTGTCGCTCCATACTTTTTTTTTTTTAATGTGTATGAGTGTACTGTCTACATGTAGGTTGGTGCACCCCTGTCATGCAATGCTGCAGAGTTCAGAAGAGGGTGTCAGATTCCCCTGGAACTGGAGTTAAAACGGTTCTTAGCAGCCATATGGGTGCTGGGAATCGAACCCGGGTCCTCTGCAAGAGCAGGCGGTGCTCTTAACAGCTGAGCCATCTCTCCAGCCCCAGCTCCATACTTTTAAACTGTCAGGTCATCTCTGCATCCCAGGAACCATTCGGTCAAATGGGTGGGTCTATCACTCATCAGGTGAGGCCCACTGGGACCAGCCGGTTCTTATCCGCTTCGATGTGCTTCTCTATCTTTCATCTCCTTTCATTAGCAAGGCTGGCTTGCAGGCCTCTGTAGCTTTGAATCTCTCTCATCCTCCTCTATTTTAAGTTAATTAACCTCCTAATTATTTAGACATTCATTCACCAACTTGTGTGCAATTCAAATCTATTACACTTCAGGGGATGTATCTAGATCGTGTGTATTCTGCTGTGAATCTCACGTGGTCAGAGAAGTTGGGGTGGATTTGTAGAATCAATTTTTTTTAAAATTCCAATGAATTTCTGAGGCATCTGAAGTGTTGATGAGATAGCTGAGGTTCTTGGGTGCTTGACTTTTAAATTCACATTTCTGAAAGGTAAGATACAAAATTGATTATACAGTATGATCTCAACTGTGTTAAAAATGTATATCGAAAGAGTTAGAAGGAAGTGAACAGTGCTTGCCTCTGGGTGATGGACTGATGGGCGATTCTTATTTTCTCTATTTGGCTTTCTTTCCTCCCCAAATTTCCTGAGATTGATAAAAAAAAAAAAACCCACACTTTTAAAAATTCACTAAAGTAAAATTTAATTTCCAAGGTAGAAAGTCCAGGATTGTATTTTAAGGATGGTGTGTAGTTTGTAAGCCAGATGAGATGCATCGTGGTTTTAGTATCAATTTGGTTTTTGTTTTTGTTGTTGTTGTTGTTGTTTTATTTCTGTATGTGTATGAATGTATTGTCTGCATGCAAGTTTGTGCACCCGTGTCGTGCAATGCCGCGGAGGTCAGAAGAGGGTCTCGGATTCCCCTGGAACTGGAGTTTTCCTGGAATTGGAGTTTCAGACGGTTCTCAGCCGCCATGTGGGTGCTGGGGATCGAACCCGGGTCCTCTGTAAGAGCGGTCGGAGCTCTTAACCGCTAGGCCATCTCTCCAGCCCCTTAGTATCGATTTGTAAGTGTCAGAGCAGCTCCCTGGTAAGGCGAGAGTCAAACGTAGCCTGTGACTATATGCTACTCTTTTCCAGCTGCCCCTCTCTGAGTTGGGGAGGAGCCAAGCCAGAGACCGGATTCTGCCTTTGGATGGATAGTCAGGTTAGGGTCAGAATCAGCTACTCCAAAGCACTCCATTGCACAGTGTGACGTCACACTCAGTGGCGTGACTGCTCATGGGCTGAGCTCTGGTCTAGCTTACCACTGCACCTCCCAAGCCCATCCATGCATTAGAGCAGGCACGAGTGGATGACACATGTTTGAGAAATGAATCTTCTTTCGGAGTAAGCATAATTCTACTACTTGTAGCAAACCCAGAAGGAAAGCACTGGGATGGCCTATGGTTCCTACCTGGGGAAACCGAGGCAAAGATCATTCAAGTGAGTTACTAAGGAACACACAGCAAACAAGCACACACTTTTCACTGCCACACTGGATTGCATCTATGACTTTAAAACGTTGATGAGGGCTAGAGGGGATGGCTCAGTGGTTAAGAGCACTTGCTGCTCTGCCAGAGGATCCAAGTTTGGTTCCCAGCACCCGTGTCACGAGCCTCGCCACCACCTGTAACTCCAGCTCTGGGAGATCTGAAGCCCTCTGCTGCCTTCTGAGGGCACCTGTCCTCACAATGGCAGAAACTCACACATACATATATGTTCACTAAAAATGAGTAAAATCTTTTAAAAAAAAAGATGTTGTTGAAATTCAAGGCCAGTCATAGGAGACTTGGAAGCCGCGTGGCCTCCAGACCTTTAATCACACAGGGCAACAAATTTAAATTGTGCGTGTGTACTATTTGCCTGTGCTTGTATATAAGGGCCAGAGTGTCATGCTAATTTATCATGCTGGAATTTATCCCTTGAGACAAGGTCTCTCACTGAACGTGAAGTTAGGCTGACAGCCCAAAGCCTCCTGTGGTCCTTTGGTCTCCGCCCCTCATAGCAGTGGAGTTAGAGTCACATAAAACTATGCCCGGCTTTTTACGTGGTGCTGATATCCAAACTTGGATCCTCCATCCCTAATAAATTTAAATTTTTGACCTTATTACCAAGTGAGAACTTTCATACAATCACAGATACATTGTTCAAAAGAGGATGGAGGCTTTTTACAGAGTTCCCATCTGAAGTACACAGTGCTGGGTGTGCTTTTACAACCTCGGAGTTTTCTTGTGAATAGCAGAACTACATTGTGTGTCATTATACGTGCATTAAAAAAAAAAATTTGCTAGCTGGGCATGGTGCCGCACGCCTTTAATCCTAGCACTCGGGAGGCAGAGGCAGGCTTGGATCTTTGTGAGTTCAAGGCCAGCCACCTGGTCTACAGAGTGAGTTCTAGGACAGCTGGAGCTACAGGGAGACTCTGTCTCAAAAAGACAAAAAAAAAAATTTGCTAAAACATAACCAATTTTGAAACTTTTATATACTGATTATTATTATTTTTTTTTTTTTGTCTTTTTCGAGACAGGGTCTCCCTGTAGCCTCAGATGTCCTGGAACTCACTCTGTAGACCAGGCTGGCCTTGAACTCACAAAGATTCGCCTGCCTCTGCCTCCTGAGTGCTAGGATTAAAGGCGTGTGCCACCATGCCCGGCTATATATTGATTTTTTTTTGTTTTTAAATTTTTTAATTTATTTTTGTATGTGTATGAATGTACTGTCTGCATGTAGGTTTGTGCACCCATGTCGTACAATGCCTCGGAGGTCAGAAAGGGTGTCAGATTCCCCTGGAACTGGAGCTAAAGATGATTCTCACCCGCCATGTGGGTGCTGGGGATTGAACCCGGGTCCTCTGCAAGAGCAGTCGGCGTTCTTAACCACTAGGCCATCTCTCCAGCCCTAGATATTGATTTTAATAAACCAAAGTCTTAAAGATGAAAGTACCAAGAGTCTTTAGAGCTCGGAGAAGGCTGTGCTTAGATTGACTTCATCCCAGAGCCTCCCACTTCTGTCTTATCATTCTTCTAGGCCATAATGAAAATCTCTCTCTCTCTCTCTCTCTCTCTCTCTCTCTCTCTCTCTCTCTCTCCTTTCCTCTCCTCTCCTCTCTTCTCTCCCTCTATTTTGCCTTTAAGTTTTTAAAAAATTGATCCTGGAGAGATGGCTCAACAGTTATGAGCACTGGCTGCTCTCTCAGAGGACCCAGGTTCAATTCCCAGCACCCACATGACAGCTGATAACTGTCTGTAACTCCAGTTCTAGTGGATCTGAGCTCTCTTCTGCTCTCTGTGGGCATTGCACACACAGGTGCAGTTATACACGCAGTCAAAACACTCATATACATAAAAATAAAAAAAAATCAAAGTTTTCTCAAATTGTGTGTGTGGTGTAGTACATGCACATGTATATGCAAGCAAGCCCATGCCCAGACATGTGGAGGTAGAGCAGGACATCACGTGTCTTCCTTTATCTCTGTTTACCTTATTCCCTTGACTAAGACAGGACATCTCACTAAATCAGAAGCTCATCATTTGGATTGGTTGGCTAGCAAGCGTTTGGCACCCTTCGTGCCACCCCTACCCCTGTGCCCCATGCTGGAGTTCCAGGCACTTGCAGCTAGGCCTGGCTTTTATGTGAATGCTAGGGACTCAAACTCAGGCCTCGTATGGCTCTTCCTCACTAGGCATTTTCCTAGCTTTCTTTCTTTCTTTCTTTCTTTCTTTCTTTCTTTCTTTCTTTCTTTCTTTCTTCCTTCCTTCCTTCCTTCTTTCTTTCTTTCTTTCTTTCTTCCTTCTTTTTTATGATATTGGAGATCATATTCAGGGCCTTGTACACATAGGTAAGAGTCTCCTACTTCTCCTCCTCCTCCTCCTCCTCCTCTTCCTCCTCCTCCTCTTTCTCCTCTTTTCTTCCTTCTTCTTCTCCTCCTCCTTCCAAGACAGATTCTCACTGTGTGGCCCAAATCGGCCTTGATCTTCCTGCCCCAGACTCCTGAGTGCTAAGAATACACACATGTGCCACCACATCTAGCTGCAAAATTGGCATTTCTGTTTATATTTACTGTGTCACAGTGGCTTTGATTGTCTAGGTTCCTAGACTATAGTGTTTAAGGTGCAGACTTCAAAGCAAAGCTGCCTAGTTTCAAATCCCACCACTGTCAGTTGCCAGCTGTGAGAACTCTGGGTATCAGTTAATCTTTCTGAACCTCATTTTCCTTATTGGCGCAGTGGGAATGGCCACACCTGCCTCACAGATTGTTGGTAATGATTGGATGAGTTTTTACCTGTGAGGTTCTGGACCAGTGTCTGGTATGCAGAAGCACACAGAATGTTGGCTATTATCAGGATGAACACAGCGATGTCCTTGTTTCCTCTAATGGAGTTTGTGTTGTTTGATAAGGGGCTGCACATCATTTACCTCTCTGTCCCCAAACTTCCTGATTAGGGATAGGTTTAAGGTAGATGCCTCCCCAATGCCTGGTTAGCAAATGAATGTTTACCTTTGTAAAGACTCCATGTATCTCTCACAGTTGCATTAAAGACAGAAAAGGAGCCAAAGTAAAAGGGACAGTATAGGACGGGTGGTCCTTTTCTCTCACCACCCACCCTATTCCCACCCCAGACCTCCTTGATTTATTTGCTTAACTTAACAATAGGCCAGCTCATGGGTGGCACTGGCTCATCAGGTCAAGCAGACAAGAGCTGAACACCAGACAGGCAGATATTTGCCAAACACCACCAAGTAAGCAGGTGCTGAAAACCCAGTGCCAAGAAGGTAGATCTTGACCAATCACTATCAGGCTGATAAATAATGGCCAAATACCATCTAGCCTGTGGGGGCTAAACAACTGTTACCAAGCAGACAGTGATCGCCATGCAAAGAGGGTTACCAGCACAGGTGGATGCTGTGGTTGCCTTGATGATTAGAGCATCCGAAGTAATGAGGCCCAGACTCAGGCCTACTTGGGACTCACTTGGTGCCGCAAGGCAGACGCTGGCCCTGTGTCCAGGAACCAGGAGTCTAGTTCTCTCTTAGCCAGGGTTTTGGCCAACTATGAATTATAGTGCTATCAGAGAGGAGAGGTTGCCAAGGTAACAGGCATTTTCTTACCTAGTGTGAATTCTTGGAAGTTATCACCACTTGTCTTCATTAATGGTTTTAAAAAAAATCATGTGTGTCAGTGTTCTGCTTGCATGTATGTAAGTCCACCTGTGCATACAATGCACACGGAGGCAAGAGTGTTAGATGTCCAGAGCTGGAGTTACTGATGGCAGCCATCATGTGGATTCTGGGAACCAAACCCGGGTCCTCTGCAAGAACATACAGTACACTTAACCGCTGAGCCATCTCTCCAGCCCCTTCATTAATGGCCTTAATGCACTGAATGCTGCCGAGTGCCCTCAGTGTCACACCTTTCGCATACACAGACCTGCTTATGGCATCTTTGACTACCCCTGTCCTGTTTGCAAAAGAAGGAAGCTGGGAGGCCCACAGATCACCAAGGGATTGTGTTCTTTTAATCACATAATCATGCTCTGTGCGTGAAGGTGTAATTCCTGTCTGCTCTGGGTCCTGATTAAAAACGTGTTGAGCCAGGGAAGAAGTGAGAGAAACATAGACTGGCCTTTAACTTTGATTTGAATTTCAAAAGCACTTGTTTGTTTGTTCCTCTTGAACTGTCTATCAGTGCATGGCCACCTTCCTCACCTGGTCTTCCTTGTATCACAGGAACAATATCAACAGCCCATCTTCTTTGCCCTGGGAACAGGGACACCAGGGATCCATAGCACACTTGGGAGAGAAAACTGTGAGAGCCTACTAGCTCTGTAAACCTGGTTAAGCAGCTTTTAAAGTGGCTTACAATTTGTGATCAGTCGTCTAAGCAACACCCCCTCAGCCTCAACCTGTTCATTTTGTGTTTTATTCAAATCATGGAGAGCTGTTTGGAAGAACTGATTCATCCAGTCACTGGTTCTGAGAGCCTACTGGGGTGGACGCCCTAGTTGACAAGGGTGAATCAGACAGATTGGTTGATGCTAGAGGTTGCTGTGGAAAGGGAGCGATGACTGCAACACACTCATTCTGTTCAAACACCCAGAATAGAAGTGTACATTTGAGGAGATGCATAGAAGGTGTGGATAAGTCCCAAAAGACAGCTAAGGTCAGGAGGACTCTGTGGAGGATGCCTATGGACATTACTTTGAAGATAATGGGGATTTCACCTAATGAAGCCTGGGAAATACAATCTCACCATAACGACTTTTTTTTTTTAATGTGAGGAAGAACAGTTACCATTGCCATCAATGTACAAAAGGTGGTGTGTAACACGGGATGAATCCAAGATCTGAAGGATGGTCCCTTTCATTGAGGACAGGGGACAACTAAGTACACAGTATACAACCAGCCACACTACCGCTGCAATCGTGGCACAAGTGAGACAGTTTGAGACTTGGTGATCAGATGTCACACAAAAATCCTTGACAATCAGCTCTATTTCTCTTGTTAGCTTCTGCTTAGTTTGTGATTTCCAGGAAAAATGCTACATCCTCTCCTTTCATTCTTCCATCCGCATCCCCCTATCTTTCTGCCAGCAGACAGCAAGACAGTCCATCTATCTCATATTAGCGATAACAGCTTCCAGACAAGGACCATCTATGGAGCACAGTGCTCAATTCCATTTTCTTTTTTAATTTTTAGTTATTCTCATATGTGTTTGAATGTACTGTCTGCATGTAGGTTTATGCACCCATGTCGTGCAATACCACGGAGGTCAGAAAAAGGTGTCGGATTCCCCTGGAACTGGAGTCAAAGATGATTCTCAGCCACCATGTGGGTGCTGGGGATCGAACCTGGGTCCTCTGCAAGAGCAGTCCGCACTCTTAACTGCTAGGCCATCTTTCTAGTCCCTCAATTCCATTTTCAATACCACTGCATTAGTTATGTGTCATTGCATCACAAACCACCCCTAAACCCCCAAATGTAGTGGTTAGAACAATAGCCATTTACTATTGCATCATCGCTATGACTCAGGAGCCTGCATGGGGGTCAGCTGGGTCCTCTAACTCAGGGTCTCTCAGCAACTTCCATCAAGGTCTCAGGGTGCAGCTGTCTGAAGATTCTACTCAGGGAGGCTCTGCTTCTGAGCTTCTTCCTTTGTCCCTCCCTGGCTCTTGGCTATAGGCTGTGTTTGCTTCTTGCCTCCTGAGCCTTTCTGCAGTGCTAATTTAATCAGAACAGCAAGAGAAGAGCAGAGAGAATAAATGAGATGAAAGTCAGCCTTTCATTGCTTTGAGATCGGGTCTCGCTATGCAGCCCAGGCTGGCCTCAAACTAGAAAGTCTCCTGAGCACTGGGATTACAAGCTTGCGCCACCACACCCGACAGTAACATATCTTTCTGACTTGCTTTGGAAGGCACAGCCAATCACATTCCCTGAGACCTTTCCTTAGAGGGGAACCAGGAGACAAACACACCCAGGTTGATCAACGGCAGGCACTCCGGAGAAGAGTGCACCATACCATACCCAGTCTGGAGACCAAGGCTTCTCTCCTTTCCTAGGGGAGGAAACGGAAACCCAGGAGACCTTGCTTAGATCCACATACTAAGTGGCACACCCAAACTATGAACTGCTCTTCCTCCAAAGCCCATCTCCTTCCGCTTCCTCCACCAAGCTCCTGTACCTGGTGGCTGCTCCAAACCTCTCAGAACAGACACGGTCCAGTTTGAGTGACCTGTTCAGTGGGCTCAGTTGACAGCCTCCCACCCAGGCTTCTCTCTGAGGCTCCCACTTCAGCCTACAGGACTTTCCTAGTCTCCCTGCTCCTGAAAGCTCTCCCATTGCAGTTGTAGGCAGCAGAGAAGCCCCGAAAGGCCCAAGTGTCTGCGGGCCTCGAAGCTGCTCTTTTAGCCTCTCCCTAGTTGCCTGGGGTCTCGTTGAAAGCACTTGAGTGAGAACATGCACCTTGCAGTAATGTACTTTTTCCACAGATGATTAATCAGGAGCGTCCCCGTATGGTTTGGCACAGATGGAGGTGAGGGAGAGAGCCAGATCGTAAATCCAAATAAATTTATAGCTTCACCATCCATCCGATTATTACACTAGGAAGCCTATGTTTCCCTTTAGTGCTTGAAGACAGGGGAACCATTTCGCATATTGAGGACCCAGGCCAAAGAGGCTAAATATACTGGTTTGGGTTGAAAATAGCCAAGGGGTCATTTTATTGGCAGTACTTACAGATCTGGGCTTGATTGATAGGAACAGTTTGATAAAAGTTTCATTAAGAAACTGTTAACTTACGAATTCCTGCTTAAATTATAGTTCTTAATGGACTTTGTGGTATAGAGCTATCATTCTAATACTTGGGAGGATGAGTCAGGAAGATTGCAATTCAAGGCATGCCTGGGTTACAGGATATGTTCCAGGCCAGCCTGAGTAACTTAGTAAGAATCTGTCTCAAAATTTTAAATTAAAGACAAAGAGGCTGAGGATATAACTCAGTGATAGAGCACCTCCATAGCACCTGGAAAGAAAGCCCTGGGCTTAAAACTCTAGTTACTCACAACACAGACAGACAGACAGACACACATACACACACACACACACACATACACACACACACACACACACACATCTATTTCTTATTTCCATTCCCCTTTTGTTTTTGAGATTTCTGTTCTTATGTCTGCCCACCCCCAGCACATCTTGCCCATCTTTTGGTGTTGAGAATGTGTAACCATCACGTTCAGGAACTGAACAGAGGTAGTCAATACCTAAAATGCTTCCCTGGGCTCATGTGGCCAGGAAGGGGCATTAGAAGAATTCACTATGGCATGCTGAAGACTTCTGAAATTCCTGAACACAATCCGATGAGCCATGTTCATCCTTTCTGGTTCTGTGAGTTTCAGCTCTGAAAGGGACATCTGTTCCTTTCCTCTGTTCCTGGTCTTGCCTTGATTTCTGGCCTCCTGACTGGGACTCTGACCCTCTTCACACTATCGTATAGTTTCCCTATATGTGACGATGAATGTGGTGAACAGTAACACACAGGGCTCAGTGAAAGAAACGCATGCCCCAAGGACCAGATCTCTGTAAAAGCCACTTCTTCTCAGCATGGTCTGTTTTATGGGCATGCGCCTTTTCTATCACTTTCTTATTATGTGACCCTGGTCCAGTAAAACATTCCAAGGCTGACATTATCCCTGTAAGGAGGAGATATTGTGATGATCACCCTACTTTCCTCAGAAGGTTAATGTGGGAATCACAGGACTAATGAGATATAAACTGCTCCATAATGTTGTCTTTGTAACAGCACCAGTGAGTGCCACAGCCATCTCCAACTGCAGTTACTCTCCACTAAGTGCCATGTGTGAACTCCTTCACTAGTCCTCATAGCTCCTAGGAAGTGGATAGTATTGTCCCCATTTTATAGGTGAGGAAGGTGAGGCTTACAAAGGTTAAATGACTGGCCAGAAGTAAGATAGCTTGTGAAGGGCTGGAGAGATGGCTCAGTGGTTAAGAGTGCTTGGGATGTTTTTGCCTAATGAGTATGGTTCCTAGCACCCATGTGGCAGCTGATTCCAACCCAGGGAAGCTGAGGTTTTCCTCTGGCCACTTTGGGCATTGCACACATGTGGTGCATTCACATACAAGCAGGCCAAACACTCATACACATCAAATGCAAATGTAAAAAAATTAAGCTACCTTGTGTGTTATAGAGCCAGGTACACCCCAACTCCTAAACCTATGAATCAATTGTTTTATTTACAGAAAATTACTGCCTATATAAATGTGGCATTCTAACTTTTCTTTTATGCACATGTGTATAAAAGTCTATAAAGTGGCTGTTTTACTGTCCCCATGAAACTACAGACAGCCACTTACAACACAATGCCTGTGAGATTTTCAGCATGATACCAAGATCATTCACACAGAAAAGGACAGTCTTTGCAACAATGGCTTTGGATATTTTATGTTTGATTATTCACATGCAAAAGAACAGAGGTGTGGGTCAAAGAGGGTAAAGGTGCTTGCTGCCAAGCCTCAGGACCTGAGTTCGATCCCCAGGACCCACTTGGTTGAAGAAGAGAACTGATTCCCACAAGTTGTCCACTGATTTCCACATGTGATCATCACTGCCCCCCAATAAAAATAAGCAAATAAATAAATGTAATTTAAAACAAAATAAAAATTTCTCTTTTAAAAAGAAAGATGGAGCCCAGCCCTATGCCATATATAAAAATTAATTCAAAAGAAGTCAAAAGCCCAAGTTTAAAAACTAAAACTACAAAACTCTCTGCAGAAAATAAGGAAATCTTCATGAAATTGGATTTCAGATGGTTTCTGAGGCATGACACCAGAAGAAAATCAGGACAACAAAAGAAAAATGAGATAAATCGGATGTCCCCAAGGTTCAAAACTTTTATGTGGCAAAGAATACTGTCAGGAGAGTGATCAGAGTTGGTGTTGTTATGCAGGAGGCTGAGGCAGGAGGAACCCAAGTTCAAGGCAAGCCTGGACAAATTAGAAGACCTTATCTGAAAATAAAAAAAAAATTAAAGAAAAAAAATGCCTAGGGACACAGTTCAGTGGTAGATTGTGGATCAATATTAAATAATAATAAAGCAGCCTAATTAAAAATGGACAAGGAATTTGGATATTTCCCCAAAGAAAGATTCATAGATTCCTAGCACTCAGGAGGCAGAGACAGGAAGGCCAGTCTGGTCTACATAGTGAGTTCCAGGACGCCTGGGGCTACAGGGAGACCTTGTCTCTAAAAAAAAAAAAAAAAAGATACACAGAGTCTTAAAGTACATGAGAAGATGTTCAGCATCACTGGCTGTTAGGGAGTTATAAATCTGAACCACACAGAGATGTTACTTCGTACCCATTGGGATGAAGTATTTTAAAAATTAAAATTAGGGGACCAGCAAGATGGCTCAGTGGGTACAGACACTTGACGCCAAGCCTGATGATATGAGTTGAATTCATGGAACGTCCATTGGGGGAAGGAGAGAACCAACTCTTTACAAGTTGTCCTCTGCCCTATGCCATGGTGTGTGTGCCCCTACCCTGACACACATAAATAAATAAGTAAATAAATAATAAATATTTAAAAATAAATTAACAAACAAAAACTAACAAGTATTGACAAAGATGCAAAGAAACTGGAGCACTGGTGCATTGCCAGTGGGAATGCAAAATGGTGCGGCCTCTGTGAAGAGTGACAGGGAGGCTAAGTAAGCATAGATCCAGCCATTCCATTTGTAGGGACACCCTGGAAAAAACGGGAAGCAGGAACACAGGCAGACACCCATGCACCAAGGTCAGTGGTGGCATTACATGCAACACCCGAAGAGTGGAAGTACCTCAGGGTCCACTGACAAGTGAATGACTGAGAAAAATGAGGAATTAACACAGGATGGAATATTGTTCAGCTCTAAAAAGAAATGGCTTAGCTGGGCGTGGTGGCACACGCCTTTAATCCTAGCACTTGGGAGGCAGAGGCAGGCGGATCTTTGTAAGTTCAAGGCCAGCCTGGTCTACAGAGTGAGTTCCAGGACAGCTGGGGCTACAGGGAGACCCTTGAAAGGCCCAAAAGACCCTTGAAAAGACCAAAAAAAAAAAAAATGCTTTGTGTGTGTGTGTTTGAATGTACTGTCTGCGCCGGGTGTTCCAGCATTTGGGAAGCAGGGCAACAGATCTCTGGGAGTTCAAGGCCAGCTCGGTCCTCATAGTGGAGTTTCCAGGCCAGCTGGGACTAAAAGGGAGACCTGTCTCAAAAGACCAAAAAAAAAGAAAGAAAAAAGAAAAGAAATGGCATTCTGGTGCATGTCTACAATACAGACAAATCTCAAAAGCATTGTCCTAAGTGAGATAAGGCATTCAACAAAAGAGAAAAATCGAAGGCCGTGGGGCGTGTGGCAAACGCCTTTAATCCTAGCATCTTGGAGAGCAGAAGCAGGTAGATCTCTGTGATTTCAAGGCCTGCCGGTCTACATAGAGGCTCCAGGCCAGCTGGGACTAAAGGAGACCCTGTCTCAAAAGACAAAAAAAAAAAAAAAAAAAAAAAAAAAAAACAAAAAATCGTCGTGGTGCTACTTGTATGGGGAACTTAGCTGGACAAATTCATAGGGACAGGAAGTAGACTGCAGATAGCTAAGCGGAGAGGAAATTTCGCAGAAATTGATAGTGATGGTAGTTAGGCAGCATTGGTAATGCATTCAAATGTTTTTATTTATATTATATAAATATATATTATTTATATTATAAATTTTTTATTTTATATGTATGAGTGTTTTGCCTGCATGTATATATATATATATATATATATATTATTTATTTATTTCTGTATGTGTATCAATGTACTATCTGCATGCAGGTCTGTGCACCCGTGTCATGCATCGCCGCGGAGGTCAGAAGAGGGTCTCGGATTCCCCTGGAGCTGGAGTTCTCCTGGAATTGGAGTTTCAGACGGCTCTCGGCCACCATGTGGGTGCTGGGGATCGAACCCGGGTCCTCTGTAAGAGCGGTCGGCGCTCTTAACCGCTAGGCCATCTCTCCAGCCCCGCCTGCATGTATATATTAAGTGCAACACAGGTATGCAATGCCCACAGTGGCCAGAAGAAGACATCAGATCTCCTGGAACTGGAGTTAGAGATTGTTGTTAGCTTCCATGTGGATGCTGCAAACTGAACCTGGGTCCTCTGAATGAGTAGCCAGTGCTCTTAACCACTGACCCATCTCTCCAGTCCCTGATAATGCATTTAATGCCATTGAATTATTCCTGTAAAAACTATCAAAATGGTAAAATGCATGTTCTATGTCTTTTATCGCAATAGAAAAAACATTTTATGCATGTAAGAAATCTTACCTTAAAATATTTAGGTCTCATTTATTTCCATTTTTTAATTAAAATAGCTTTATCGTAGTTTCTACTACCTAAAAAACATTTGACTGTTATAACTAATAATAATGTGATAACTATTAATGCATCAATATAAATGTCTATATTAGTAACATCCTATAACTTAATTTTTCTTTAATTAAAGGGAAAAATTTTAAATGTGAGCAAACCAAAAGCAAAGTTAGAGTATTTATTTTGTAAGGATGTCCACATTTCACACCATACTGACCTTTCGAGATCATTTCCTACTATCATGTTCCTCATTTCCCACGCCACCCTCAATTTGGTTCAATTCTGTACCCTTCTATTTCACAAGAACTTTGGGGTCACTTTCTGTCTGTGAGTTCTCATCTACGTCAGAGTCTAGTCTTTCCCATCCCGTGGGGGAGGGTACACTTTCTAAAACCAACTGAAGTGAAAAAACACTGAACAGAAGCCAAGCGATGTGTGATCGGAATGCTCAGCTTCACGCTGCGACCATTTGGAAGTTGCGCTGGAAAGAACAACTTTCAACACACTGTGCCCAGAAGTCTCTGAAGACATGTGGCCAAAGGAGCGATCCGCCACGTTCCGCTCAGTCCACAGCACAGAAGAACATGAATTTTTTGCAGCTTCCATTAATCTTTCATCCTAGTCTCTTTGTTGAATCGTAGGGCAGGGGCAACAATGGCTTGGCTGGTTTCCCGGTCTTATCTGTGGGAACGCGAGTCTCATGTCTTCCCAGGCAGGAGTTTGCCTTAACTCTGACCGAACCTTTTGGGTTCTGCATAGGGTTTCCTTTAACAGTGCATCGCTGTGTGAATAATTATCAAAGGTGAGTTGGTTTCCTTTTTAAAGTGTAAATTATCTTCTGCTCAGCAGGGGGCGCTCTTCCTGTTCTTCAGCTGGTAAAATCAAGGTAGGCTTTGGCAGGCTCCCCTCCGGGAGCCTTGACTCTGCAGTCTCAGGCCTCTTGCTACGTTGGGTTGTATAGAAGGAACGTTGCTTATAGGGTCAGGAGAAGGACTGAAGCGAGCCAGTTCCTAGGGCTGGGGCAGCTAAGCTGCTGATTTGACATTGCCCAATATTCCCCTGAGGGCCGTCTGTCTCACTCCTCAAATATAGTTTCAATAATGCAGAATTTCTATTTTGATGACTTGAGGTTTTCTTAAGTACGTCCAATAATTTCCATTTCCTCTTGGCTCTTTGGCTCCATTCCACCTGCACTACTGAGCCCTGTCTACTTGGACTGGTTTTCTTTTGTTTCTGTTCTTTCTCCCTAAATCTCACCCTGTGAGGACTATGGCAAGGCTTTCTGTCTTCTAGGACTCAATGTTTGGTATAATTTCATCTCCTGGGGAACATTCCAGATCATTGTCAAGCTCACCCCGATCCTCTCAACAGTTCAGCTCAGTATTTAAAGCTAGTATAATGCTTTCTCCAAATAATTCTTAAAGATCCATTAATTAATTCACTCATTCAACAAACATTTATAAAGCACTTATATTCCAGGGCCTCTGTTGAGGATGGGACATATTTATGAATGAAAAAATTCCCATCCCTGAGTTCATTTGAAATGAGGATTGAAATGAGGCAGGTTCTCTGCTATCTGCTGTTGTTCAGGATGGTTTGTGTACTGTTGAACACTGTGCTAACAGGGCTTGGGAACACAGAGTCAGGATGGTGGGCAACCCTTTCCTCTTCTAAGAGAATTGTGAAACTGCTTAGCTTCCTACCTGTCTGACCAATCATTATACATCGGCTTTACACCAGATCCCTACCTTACATTCTCTCTTCTCATTAAACCGTGTTTTATTGTTTCTGGATTTTTTTTCTTTTCTCAGATTTTGGTTACCACAGATTATGTTAATCCTGAATTTACTTCTCTGGCTAGGACCTTTCTTCTGCACTCCAGAACCAGTCCCCCCCCACACACACACACACATACAAACAGTTGTTGGATACATGGCCCCCCCTTACCTCCATCTGCCTGAGTGTGCGGAAGTCTTTTTTTTTCCAATCTGCCACCTCCATCACCATGCCCTGTTGTAATCAGAAACCTGCGGCTCCTCAACCAGTCCAGTAACTTTCCATTACTGACACAGCTTGCCACACCTTTTCTTCTGAAGCTGATTCTGCTTTGTTTTATTGTGTTTTTTTCTGTTCTGTTCTGAGACAGGGTCTCTTGTCCTTAAGTTCGTAATGCGATGGAGGATGGCTTTGAGTTCCTGGTTGTCCTGTCTCTGCCTCCTCAGTGCTAAGATTACAGGCGCGTGCCACCATCCATAAATGTCTGCTTTATAGACGTTGATGATTAACTTCCTGAGGGTGCCATCTCCTCTCTAAGTGTTCATCACTACACACTCCCCGCCCTTAGTCTAGGCCAGTGGCGTTCAAACTGTGTTCTTCTGGCAGAACACAGAGGCTTCTGAGGTTGGCGTGGAAAGTGGCTGCTGAACAAGGTGGTTGCGGTTTTCTGTCCCTGATCTAACCAGAGTCACTGTGTATTTATCTGCTTTTCATATGGGTTAGAAAGAGTGCTTGATGCCTAAATACCTGATCCTAAATCCTTAGCCTTCTTCCCTGGATCCTTGCATTTCCCTTTTCTTGCGTCTGTTTCACCTGATGGTTTTTAAACATTTTTCTTAGCTGTTGGGTGTTCAGGAGGGGTGATGCTTGACACGCTGGTATGCTTCCTGTTAGGAGTAAACGCCTGAAGTACAGTAAAGCAATTAGAATACAAGGGAATGAACGTGGTGTTGTTATGAACAGAACCTTGAGACCACTCGAATTTATTAAAATAAGTGCATCCTTTTTTGGTCTTTTAGTATTACAATAAATGACACGCAGTACGTCTAACCGACTCTTGAAGCTCTGCTGCCCCCTGTGTGTGGTGGGGGGTGGAAGATAAGGAGGTGGAGGCGGGGTGGGATGTTCCCGCTTCTTCTCCAGGTCGGTGCTCTTCCAGCTGCCTGTCAGAGGGTAGCCAGCTACCTTCTTTGGGGTAGCTGCCTAGATCTGCAGTGACCTTGTCCTGGCTGACCTTTCCAGCATCTCCTACCTCTGTCCTCCATGCACCAGCGATACCTACCCACCTCTTGGGACTTCTAATGCTTTCTTCTGTGTTTCCCCATGCCCGCTGCTGTCTCATCTTTCTGCATCTTGAACTCCAAATAGTTCTTTTTTGAACAATAGAATTTCCTTTTGTCTCAATCTTTTCTTGATGGGAAGCCGGGATATTTAGTTACATATTAAACCAATAGCTTTTGGTCCAATTTGGTTTTTTATATTATTATTATTATTATTATTATTATTATTATTATTGTGTGTGTGTGTGTGTGTGTGTGTGTGCAGGCAAGTGGATGTCACATAGTACACACGTGGAGGTTAGAGAACAGCTTTAGTGAGTCAGTTCTCACCTTCCACCTTGTTGAACAGGGTCTCTCTTGTTTCTGCCCTGTTGTGTGCTCCAAGCTAGCCAACCCCTCAAGCCTCTGGGAATACTAGGATTACACCTGATGCATACCACCTCATCAGACTTTTTACAAAGATTCTGGGAATTGAACTCGGGTTGTCCGGTTTGAGTGGCAAGCCCTTTTAATCACTGAGCTGTCTCAGCAGCCCCCTATTGATTTTTTTTCAAGTGTATTAGTATTTTGCCTGCCTGTGTCTAAGTGCACCTACGTCATGCAATGCCCATAGAGGGCCATGGAGGCTAGAAGAGGGTGTCAGATCCCTGGAAGTGGCATTGCCCATGGTTGTTAGCTGACATGTGGGTGCTGGGAATGGAGCCTGAGTCCTGGTAAGAGCAGCTGGTGCTCTTAATCATTGAGTATCTCTCCATGCCACACACACACACACACACACACACACACACACACACACATTGATTTTTTTTAAATGACTCATTCCTATTCATGCTCAGTCCTGATCTGTTTTAGCTATTCATTGGAAATTTTCAAATGTACAGGACAGCAACAGTAACAGTACACTTTCTTGTCCTTTTCAGCTGTCTTCAGTTGTTAACATTTCACCATGTTTTCATCTAGCTTTTCATCTTTCTTTCTGCATGCATATATGCATTTTTGTATGCATGTGCACCCATATTATTATTATTTCCTTCACCATTTGAGAGTGCATTGTAGAGACCGATATCCTTTTGCCCTATAGATTTCACTAACATATCCCTTGGATTTTTTTTTTATATGTCTGATAATATGAGTGAAATACTGGATATTTGACATTGATGACTTATTTTTGTTTTCAGTTGTATGTGCAGTTATTTTCTTTTCTGACCCACGACCACCAATATCTTTACCACCTATGTCCAAATACTCATGGCTTCTGGGAGCATTTCCTAATTCCTCTTTCCCCTCTACCAGTGGCCACTGCCTCCCTGATTCCCCACTCTACCCTGTCAGTTTTCCATCCTAATGTCTATAAAGCACTCAACCATCTGTAACTCCAGTTCCAGGTGATCTGACGCCCCCTTCTGGCCTCCCGAAGCATTGCTCTATAGGTGCACTTAAATACATGGGTTGGAAACACTCATGCACATAAAAACAATCAATAGGCGGCTGGTAAGATGGCTCAGCAGATAAAAGCACGGGAGTGTTTGTTAGTTTTTCCTTACCATGAAGGAAACTCTCTGAGAACAGAAACTGTGTTCTTTAAATCAATTCTCATCTGTCCAGTAGCTATTATATAAGTGAACTCAGTCCTGAGTAGCTAATGGATACCTTGTATATTTGAAACTCTGGATTTGGGGGGACGGGGTAGTTCAGTTGGTAAAGTGCTGCCTAGCATGCATGAAGCCCTGGGTTCAATCTCCAGAACTATATAAACCAAATGTGCTTGTGCATACTTACAATCCTAGCAATCAGGAGGTAGAGGCAAGAGGATTAGAAGCTAAAGGTCATTTTCAGCTACATAGCAAGTTCAAGGCCAGCATAGGCTACATAAGACCCTGTATCAAAACAAAACCAACCAGCCAGCCAAACAAACAAACAAAAAACCCTTTTTTAATCATTTATTTTTATTTATTTTTAATTTTTATTTACTTATTTGTATGAATATACTGTCTGCATGTAGGTTTGTGCATTTGTGTCGTGCAATGCTGTGGAGGTCAGAAGAGGGTGTCAGATTCCCCTGGAATTGGAGTTACAGACAAAAAAAAACCCTTTTTGATTCATAACGTTGTGGTTTTTCCTGGTAGAGTCTTCTGTCTCTCTGATCTCATTGAGATACAATTTTTAATAGTAGACTGGGATGTTAGAGTGAGCACTGGACTGAAAAATGCAGAAACCCTCATCCTAGTCCCAGGTCTGTTTTTAACTACCAAAATGGCCTGGGGTCACTTATTTCATCTTTGTGAAGTTCGGTTTCTCCTTCTACAGTTCAGGGTTCACCATACTTGCTCTGCCCATTTCATGGAGGTGTTAGGAAGATCAAATGAAGGGATAAGCATTAAAATATTTTGAAATATTGGCATTATTCCAGAGGCAATGTGGTTATCTTCCTGCTAGAATGTTCTTGCTCCATATCTGTCATGATCCTCAGGTACCCAGCACACCCCATGGCTCTTACTCTGTCTCCTGAGTAGCTGGGCTTGGTTTGGTGCATGGAGAAGAGTGACCACTTATTGGTATGTCTCCTCAAGTTGGGTTAACTAAGGTGAATTAAATAGTATCCCTCCAACATTGATGTACACCTCCAACCTCAGAATGTGGACCATAGGTGCAAAATCTTTTATTTAACGTGTATGTGTGAGTGCCTGCATTTATGTATGTGTACCATGTGCATGCCTAGTGTCTGCGGTGGCCAAAGAGAGTTTCTGAGGCCTTGGAACTGGAGTTATAGGTGGTTGTGAGCCATTATGTGGGTGCTGGGAACCAAATCAAGGTTATTCTGCAAAAACAGCAAGTGCTCTTAATCATTGAGCCATCTCTCCAACTCAGGATGCAGAGTCTTTGCAGATACAATTTTAAGTCAAGGTGAGGTCATACTTGATTAGGGTGTACCCAAAATCCAATGACTGATACAAAAAAAGGCATGTATGGTGCTGGAGAGATGGCTCAGCAGTTAAGAGCATTGGCTGCTCTGACAGAGGATCTGGATTTGAATACTAGTACCCACATGGCAGCTAACAACCATCTGTTACCCAAGTTCCAGGGAATCTGATGCCCTCATCTGTCTTCCATGGGCATTGCACTACATGGGTGCACTTACAAACATGCAGGCAATACACTCATACACATAAAATAATAAATAAAATTTTTTTATTTATACATATATTTTTTATCAAATCTAGACCCATGTCCCCCCCGTCCCCCCACCCCGCCAGAGCTCATGCATTCTGCCAAACATGCTATTCATCCCTTTCTCAGTCTTTCTCAATATTCTCCATAAGGAAGTTGACTGTTTTGAGCAGAAGTTCACTGTCTCAGTTAATAAAATATTTTTTAAAAGAAAACCATGGCAGTTGGGTGTGGTGGCACAAGCCTTTAATCCCAGCACTCAGGAGGCAAGGGCAGGCAGAACTCTGTGAGTTCAAGGTCAACCTGGTCTACCTCACGAGTTCCTGGGAGACCCAGTCTCAAAAAAAAAAAAGGAAAAGAAAAGAAATCCCACATGGGAATACTATGTGACTATGTGACTATGTGCTGGTGACCTGTGATGGTAGAGACAGAAATTAGAAGGACACAAGCCAGGGAACACTGAGAATTACAGGAGCTGCCAGAAGTCAGGAGCAAGTAAAGAAGAGCTCTTCTGGAGAGCCTTTAGAGAGACGTGGCCCTGCTGACGCCTTCATTATTCAGACTCGTGGCTTCCACAGAAGAGAGACTAGCTTTCTGTTGTCTCTGGTCTTTTGTCAGGGCGTTCCTAGAAACGCGGTGACTTTCCCCTCAGTTCTTCTATGATACTTGCAGGATCTTGCTCTTGGAGTTTGAACCACAGTACAAGTGGAAGAGGGAGCGAGGGGCTCAACTAAGCTGTGGAGACCCCCCCAGGGCCCACCTGCACCTCTGAAAACTACCTCTGTAGAGTGAAAGCCTGGAGGTGACCTGTGCTCTGCACGGGGGTTACCAGTTAGTCCAGAACCATGTCCATCTTTCCACTGAGGTCAAAGTGTGGGCTGATCAGAAGCAAAGGAGTTCAGGACCAGGACTCTCCTCTCTGGCCCCAGCGGCCTCAAGATGGGCTCCCTGGGTTCTCCCACTGGCAGCCCTGTTCCCTGAGCTCACTGACTGTTGGGAGGGTTTGCTATGGCCTCAAGGGAGTTGGCTGAGGTTTTCAGTGGAGTCTGGAGTTTTGGGCCTGTGCCGGCCGGTGCCATTTGATGCTAGAGGAGATACCACATCTGCCATCCGAGTGCCTCTTCTCTGCCAAGGCACGTCCTCACCTGGCTGCTCTTCTGCCCTGATGCAAGAAGACATGTTTAGATCCTCCAGATGGTCTCCTCTGAGAATATGGTCTTTCAGGAGGTGTCCCTGTCCTAGTTCTGGCTTATGAGGCTTCTAGAAGAGGATGGAAGAAGAAGAGAACTCGCAGGCATACTGCTGAGAATCTTTCCTTCCAAGTGGAATAATTGGCAGGGCCCACCCGCTTCTATTGCTATGATGTCACAGACAGGAGCATCCCCCGGAGGGTGCCAGAGACTCATGAAGTCATCTGGCCCCTTGCCTTCCTCAATCTTCAATGCCACCGGAGTGGTAGAGATTGGAGCCTGACCCTGGCAGCTGAGCACTTGAATACCCAAGGCCACACAGCAACAGGGACAAGCAAACTGGGCCATCGGCCAGCTGCTCTCCTGGGAAGATCTCCTGGGCTCTCACCTAAAGTCGGCAAAGCCAGATCTCACTTTCAGGACTGTCTCTGTCTCTCTCAGCATCAGACCACAGCCTGGGCTTGGCTTGGGGTAATCGCAGATGGCTGATAATGACTACGAAATGATGACTCATGCTATCCTGAAGCAAGACAGACTCTGGGTGTGCATGTGAATGGGCATTGCTCAAAACCACAGGGTGCTGCTGATCATATCAAAGCCTTTGAGCTGGGGTACAGGGGTTGGGGGTCAGGGGAGATGAAAGGTAATGTTGTAATGTGAAAACTGCAAGACACCCATGACCAGGCCATGGCCTAGCGACTGATTGCAGGGAATTGTTGATCTACCTGCTATCTGCTGTAAGTTACACTTGCTGTGTTAGGAGTTCTTTAGGGAGAGAAAGAGATTTAGCCAAGCTTATGGAATGGCCAGTGTAGCATTATGAAGGCACTGAGTCAACACGGAACAGTTAGGGCCAGAGGGTCCATTAAGAGAAAAACACCGGGGCCACGTATGGCAATGCAGACCTGTGATTCTGACCCTTGGGAAGCTGGGGTAGGACGCTTGCTGCAAGTTCAAGGCTAGCCTGGGCTACACTTAGCAAGTCCCTGGGGAGGGGGGAGAACAAGAGAAGGAGGAGGGAGGGATGGAGAAGGGAAGGGGAAAAGGAAAGTTAGGAAGAAAGAAAGAAAGAAAGAAAGAAGGAAGGAAGGAAGGAAGGAAGGAAAGAAAGAAAGAAAGAAAGAAAGATAGAAAGAAAAAGAAAAGGAGAGGAAGGAAGAGAGGAAGGAAGGAAGAGAGGAAGGAAGGAAGGAAGGGAGGGAGGAAGGAAGGAAGAGAGGAAGGAAGGAAGGATGGAAGGAAGGAAGGAAGGGAGGGAGGAAGGAAGGAAGGAAGGGAGGAAGGAAGGAAGGAAAGAAGGGAGGAAGGAAGGAAGAGAGGAAGGAAGGAAGGGAGGGAGGAAGGAAGGAAGGAAGAGAGGAAGGAAGGAAGGAAGGAAGGAAGGAAGAGAGGAAGGAAGGAAGAGAGGAAGGAAGGAAGGAAGGAAGGGAGGGAGGAGGGAAAGAAGAGAGGAAAGAAGGAAGGGAGGAAGGAAGAGAGGAAGGAAGGAAGAGAGGAAGGAAGGAAGGAAGGAAGGAAGGAAGGAAGGAAGGAAGGAAGGAATCAGGCAGCAGTGCTCAGCCTCTCCCAGCCACCATGAGGCACCACCTATCAAGTGCCTCTTTGATCCTAAGCAGAACATTCTAGATGTCTCTATGGTTGACCTGCTTGGGAAGACTACCACTGTGGCCGAGCCACTGGCTGACAATAACCAGGGTTTCTCTATCTCTCTCTCCTCCTTCTCCTCCTCCTCCTCCTCCTCCCTCCTCCTCCTCCCTCCTCTTCCTCCTCCTCCTCCTCCTTGTCCCCCTCCTCCCATGGGCAGCCCACAGCTTGCTCATTTGTGCTTCTGGGGACTGCCTGGTTCAGAAAATAGGCCAAGTGTTTCCTGCCTTCCATCTGTCCCAGGAGATGAATTCTGCTGTAACCTCACTTGGTAACGACGATGTATTGCAGAGAACTGGAATTCAGTCTGAGGGGCAAAGTATATCATGCAGACCAAGCCAGAGCTAGCCCATCAACTCTGTTTCCAGCTAACACCTGTCCCCCTCCACATACCCAGCCAGAAAGCCTCACATAGCCAGACTTCTAGAAATTCTTAAAAGCAGAGCCTGGGCAATCTGATGTGCATGGAAAGTCAAGGTCAAAGCTGCTTAAAGTCACCTGGCTCTAGAAGTAACAGGCCAAAGGAAGGTCCTGGAACTGTTTCCATAGTGCTAAGAGAGGCAGCTTTGGCACAAAGAACACAGGTGCTGGACTTGAGATCAAATGCCCTGGGTTAAAACCCAGTGCTCCGACCCTCCCCCTCCGCCCCCCTCCCCACATTAGTTGTGGGACCTTGGATAAGTCATTTCACCTGAATTTCCCTGTAGGTAAAACAAGAGCAATTACATTACACAGTTGAAAGATTACGTCACATAGTTGAAAGCATTCTGGTTATCATAAAGGGCCACACAAGGGTTGGGTATGGAAACTCCCATTGTATCCCCGACTATGAGATGAGCAGGGGCCGTGTGCACATCACACAGCCAAGGAACCTGGGTGGCACGAGCACTGCATTTAATCTCAAGATCTGCTCTTTCTGAAAGCAAACGGCCTCTGCCAACAAATAACTTGTGTGTGAGATTAGGGGTGGGAAATGGGGGGTGGGGTGGGGGGACACCAAGCCTGTAACTATTCACTCAAGGTCTTAAGAGAAAGGACATTTAAATAGATGCTGGATTGAAGGAGCTGCTATTGTGTTCTGGGATCAGTGTGTGACAGCAGTCACTAATGCCTCTATCTGAATAAGGTGGCCTGAGTTTATTATTCTCATTTCCTTGCTGGCAAGTGTACCCAGAGACCAAGCTTAATCCGAGTAGGACTGTCTACAAACACCCTGCGTGCCTGGCACCCAGGGTGGAGGCTGCTTTCCTGTCTGGGCACTGCCACTTTCCATTCCTTTCACACCGCACTGTGTTGACATGTTGGTGCCTGGCCTTGCTCACAGGGAATAACCAGCGAAGGCGCCCAAAGGCGGTGCCTGGCTCCTGAGCTGGCAGCAGACCAGAGCGGCTTTGTTTAGCATCTTCCCCTGAGGTGGCAGCCAGGCAGCCACCGAGCGACTCTGGAGCTACAGTTTCTCCAAGTGCCTCGGAAGCAGAATGTCTCCAAACGTCAGGGAGGAGAGTTTACAACTTGGTCCTTTTCCTGATGTGCCTTTAAGCCAATTATTTCTAGGGCTAATAATCCTTGCACTCCATTGAATTAAACATTGAGAAGAGAGAAGGAGTGTGCATCTTTAAAATCCATGAAATCACAAGCAGATTGCATGAGTCATTATTCCTTATGAATGCTTGATCATCTCATGGCTGTTATTAATATTAATAAGCATATATATCCACACACACACACACATAAACCCACAGGGCATTGGGTAGAGCTCAAGGAGGACACAGCCTCTGTCCTTTGGGACCCATAGAAGGCTGTCTCTACGACACTGTAGTGAATCACAAGAGTATTGTAACAGTCAAGGTTTTAAACACCTAAAAATCAGTACTATCATTAGCAATCAGTAATCACTGTTATAGAAGAATAAATCTTGTAATCTCCAAATTACCTGTTTGCACCAATTAGAGTTCGACTGATGAAACATACCAATCAAAGGGGAATTTACTAGAGACACCCAAGCTTATCTGTTCTTTTTTTTTTTTTTTTAAAAGGGAACCTGCTGAGCTCCCCAAGAGTTACCTCCTCACTCAGCATCTATTAGAGTGGGTATTCTACAAGCGGAGCTGACAAAACCCTGCACAAATACCCCCAGGCAGGAGGGAGCCCATGATGCATTGATTTGTTTATTTATTCATTTATTCCCTACCTGCCTACAAAAAGGATTTGAGGTAGGTCACAACAAAAACACATATAATAAGACAGACTTTTTTTTAGATATCAAAAGTGGGGGAAGT